>OY284413.1:7771591-8076591 GCA_958301585.1 Merodon equestris | reverse complement strand
GGTGATGATGGTGATGATGGTGATGATGGTGATGATGGTGATGATGGTGATGATGGTGATGATGGTGATGATGGTGATGATGGTGATGATGGTGATGATGGTGATGATGGTGATGATGGTGAGGATGGTGAGGATGGTGATGATGGTGAGGATGGTGATGATGGTGATGATGGTGAGGATGGTGATGATGGTGATGATGGTGACGATGGTGATGATGGTGATGATGGTGATGATGGTGATGATGGTGATGATGGTGATGATGGTGATGATGGTGATGATGGTGATGATGGTGATGATGGCGATGATGGTGATGATAGTGATGATGGTGAGGATGGTGATGATGGTGATGATGGTGATGATGTTGGTGATGTTGAGGATGGTGAGGATGGTGATGATGGTGATGATGGTGATTGTGGTGACGATGGCGACGATGGTGATGACGGTGAGGATGGTGATGATGGTGATGATGGTGATAATGGTGATGATGGTGATGATGGCGATGATGGTGATGATGGTGATGATGGTGATGATAGTGATGATGGTGATGATGGTGATGATGGTGATGATGGTGATGATGGTGATGATTGTGATGATGGTGATGATGGTGATGATGGTGATGATGGTGATGATGGTGATGATGGTGATGATGGTGATGATGGTGATGATGGTGATGATGGTGATGATGGTGATGATGGTGATGATGGTGATGATGGTGATGATGGTGATGATGGTGATGATGGTGATGATGGTGATGATGGTGATGATGGTGATGATGGTGATGATGGTGATGATGGTGATGATGGTGATGATGGTGATGATGGTGATGATGGTGAGGATGGTGAGGATGGTGATGATGGTGAGGATGGTGATGATGGTGATGATGGTGAGGATGGTGATGATGGTGATGATGGTGACGATGGTGATGATGGTGATGATGGTGATGATGGTGATGATGGTGATGATGGTGATGATGGTGATGATGGTGATGATGGTGATGATGGCGATGATGGTGATGATAGTGATGATGGTGAGGATGGTGATGATGGTGATGATGTTGGTGATGTTGAGGATGGTGAGGATGGTGATGATGGTGATGATGGTGATTGTGGTGACGATGGCGACGATGGTGATGACGGTGAGGATGGTGATGATGGTGATGATGGTGATGATGGTGATGATGGTGATGATGGTGATGATGGTGATGATGGCGATGATGGTGATGATGGTGATGATGGTGATGATGGTGATGATGGTGATGATGGTGACGATGGTGATATTGGTGATGGATGGCAATGAAGCCGATTGCATGAGTGATAATTAACGGATTACGATGGGGGTGATAATTCTGTTACCAACTTTGATGATGTAAAAAAAAGGAACCGGGCAAGAGAGGAAAAAAAACAGACGATATCTCAGTACAGTTTGTAGTATATTTTTCAACTCAACTCTTTATGATATTCGCTTTACATTTATAGAGGATGGGGTGGTGGACTTTGCTGTAGTGTAGAGTTTCGCCTTGATCGTTCAATATACAGAAACGGATTTCTTTACGGATTGGGCGTAAAGTACAGTGGTGTCAAAAAGTGAAGCCACGATGTTATTATTAGCCTACAGTTCGGCCAACCTGAACAGGTAATCGACCCGATTATCAATCAGCGGGCAAAACTCTTGCTAGGGGCAAAATCATCATTACAGTGAAAACTCTACGTTAAACATCCGTACTATTTTACTTACAATAGTAAATGCGTATTGTGCCTATATGGATATATATAAATGTAATAAATTTAAGTTTTAATTCATTATTTTGATTGATTGATTGATTATTATTTTTATTATTTCTCAAGTTGTTAACAATACAAAGTCTGGCATATATTAGCACTAGTGACATGAAATAATAAAGGAAAAAGTGACATTCTATATTTAAAATTACAATGAATAATAAATAGTGTCGAATGTCATAACAAAGTACGTATCTATTTATAAATATGTTCGGGGTGACAGAATAGAAAGAAAATATAACAATAAAAAATAAATAAATGAAAACAACAATAGAAAATTAAAACACAAAGATCAAAATAATTGCAACAAATAAAACCAAAAGAAAATCTTATTGTCAATGTATGGCAGTTAAGAATGTTTAAATCATATAAGAGCATAGTCCTTAAAAGTACATTTTTTACAATTTAAGGAAAGCAATTAAGATTTAACCAGTACGACAGAAATTGAGATTAAAACTCTGTGCGCATAATAAGAGATTCTAGATGATCAACATTTTGGTCAAGAAGCCAGCTTTTAATACGTCTTAAAAATGTACCACATACTGTTTGTTTTGGGTCAAGACACGGTCTTGTCGTCCCAAAAAAAAAAGACAAAAAAAAGCTATTTCCTTTTTTAGTTATTTCACAATGGCGGAGCGACACACGTCTTAGCCTTTTATTTTAGAGTGAGAAAAAATGACATGTATCATCAAAATGACAGCCAGGAGGGCTCAAACAAATATAAGTTGTCTTATAATGCATTAAAGTAAGATGTTAAAAAATTAATTCACAATGACGATTTTGAGTTAACATCCTCTCCCCCTTGAAGGGTTCCACATCCTTCAACCGGTAGCTGGCGAATTTTTGCAACAGCACGTTGAGTTTCTCCGCAATTAGTCCTTAGTGTGACCATCCGAACAACGCTGTCTTTACCAGGATGCACCCGTATAACTCGTCCCAGCTTCCACTTAAGTGGTGGTAGGTTTTCTTCCTCCACTAATGACCAAAACTGCTGGAAATACCACTGAAGCTGCTGGTATCGGTTGAGATAATTTATGTTAAGATCGTTTTTCATCCCAGGTTCTACTACGGCATTGAGCGCAGTGTCGATTAAAAAATTACCAGGTGTAAGAGCAGGCGCATCATCTGGACATTCTGGCATTGGTGTTATTGGCCTGGAATTAAGAACAGATTCAATTTGAATTATTACAGTATTTAGTTCAGGATAAGTAAACGCCGCATTGCGAAACATTCGCTTCATATGATGCTTGGCACTTTTGACGGCAGCCTCCCATAATCCTCCAAAATGAGGGGATCGTGGAGGAATAGTTCGCCATTCGATTCCATCTGATTGGCATGCCTTTATGATGGTTTCTCGATTTTCGCGTGGGTTGTGTCTTTTCTTTGGAAATATAAAATATGGTGGAATAAAATTTCCACCTGCGCTCATGCAATTCACTACAGTAACCAGAGACCCACGTTCCGCCGAAGTCAAGGCTCCTATTTGACGTTTTCCTGTTTTTGCTAAAACCTGTGGCTGCTTGTTTTGCACTATGGTGAGGCCAGTTTCATCCACATTCCATCTCCTGGATGCTGAAAAGTTATATTGTTCATACACCCCTTCCAGAATATCGAAAAACTTGCTTACGCTTTCTTGATTAAAGCCTTTCGCTCTATCGATTGAAGTACCTGTTGGTATCCGAAAGCTTAAATCATTTCTGTGTCGTGTCAAAAAATTATAAAGCCAATCTTTTCCTGCACTTTTATGCAATAGTGAACATTTGTTGGAAATATTATTTTTTTCAGCCATTTGAAATGCCAGACTTCGAATATCGTTTCTCGTTAAGCCCCAGGACCTGTTTTCCATTTCTTGTAAATATTTCACAAGTTCGTCTTCCATTGCTTTAGTAAAAAATGGTTTTCGACGCAAGGGGGTGGACAATATATCGCTAATAGGTTTACCAGATCGTGCCATACGTTGTAATGTTGTTTTGGGAACATTGTATGTTTTAGCAGCTATCTTCACTCCCATTTCGCTATTCTTGACAGCAACAAGAGCCTTTTTCATCGAGGCTCGGTGCCATTTCCTCACTTGTACTCCTTTTTTCGGCATTTTCAAATGAATCTATTGATGTTTGCATAAAATTAGACTTACAAAAACAGATGGCAAAAGTGGAGTACTACTCCACTTTATCCGATTGAGAGTACTCTACAATACCCGACATGTCTATATCTTCACAAATTCTACTTTATTTATATTATTATCAAGCAAAACAGTAGAACTCACTTTATGTGCACAAAAAACAACAAAATTCAAACGCGATATTGAAGCACTTATTCTATTTCAGCCGTTATTTTAAAAATATACACTTTTCCAACAGGACCAAAATTAACAACGACCTCACAATGAAACAAAACTCATCCAACTGCACAAAATCTATAGCGCTTAAACACATGAAGATAAAAAATTCGGCTCTTTGGTCAGGAGAGTTACCGTATAGTAATGGTAACAGATTTGTAATTCTTCCAAGGAGAGAAATGCAGGGGTCCACATTACCCGAACTTACTCTGCCCGAGGGATAATTGGCCCTTATTTTGTTAACCAACAAGAGATATTCACTTTCTGAAAGGTATTGCCGAATGATGGGCGAGTTCCCCGGGCACAACATCAGAACGCTATTTCAGTAAGACCGTGCTACAGAACACACGGCTAGGATCTCGATGGTGAAGCTGAGGCAACAAATTGGTCAGCAAGTATGGAGACATACCCTGGCCACTTCGCTCTCTGGACCTCACACCATACGAGTTTTTCTTGTGAGGATACCGCAAGTCAAGAGTTTACAATAACAATCCCGCTAAACTGCCGCCATTGAACTAGTTCTTTATTCACGCCTTATTGGAAATATAAGGATCCGGCTTCAAAAGTGCCTGGAAAGAAACGGGCATCATTTAAAATACAGTAAAATCTTTTTTTACACGGTAGGTACGTTCCTAAGAAAACCGTGTAAAAAAATACACGATTCATATGTAAATCTGTTCCACAACCTTAAAAAATTAAAAAAATTCAAATATTTTCTTAAAAAACCGTGCAAACAAAGTGATATTAAACTCCAGCAAGTAATAATAAAACAAAACAATTCATATTTATTACAAGAAAATAAATTTAGTTTACAGTTTAAATTCAATCCATAAGTGCAAAAAAATAAAAAATCAAAAAAATTAGGGAACAGAAGTACATACAGCTACTCATCGCTAGTTGATTACAATCGTGTACGTTTATTATGGACTGGCTTAAAAATAGCACTGTCGCCAGAAGATATGTCTAACACAACTGTTGGGTTTTGTTCTAATGCAGAATTATCTTCATTATTAGTGGCCTCTATAGGTTTTTTTGTTAGATAATTCTTGATACCCAGCAACACAAGATTTAAGTTTACGTTGGAATTGTAACACACGCTCCATGTCAGGATCATGAGCAAGAAAATGTTGTTCCAAACTTGTAGCGAATTTCAAGCCCTCACGAATTAAATTAGTCGTTAAAACCTGACCTTCACCTTCGTCTTCGTCGATATCGACATCTTTATTCTCATTGATTGTCATAATTTCAATTAAGTCGTCATCATCAATAGGACCTTCTTGCATTAATTCATCGATGTCAACCGTTTGGATGTTGTCAAACCCATCGCCACCTATATTATTTGAAAGACTTATAGTCTCAGAACAAATTTCTGATCTTTGCACCACTGAAGTTCCACTTTGAACGACAGCTGGTAAAATGTTTTTCCAACAAGTATTTAAGGTTGATTGCCGCAACTGTTGGATGGCAAAAGAAACATGTATAATGCAATCCAAAATATTAAACTTTTTCCATGCTTCCATAACATTCAAATTTTTTTCTTCCACTGAATCTAAAATATATCTTAACGTTTGCTTGATGTAGTACATTTAAAATGCTGCTATAATACCTTGATCGAGTGGCTGAATCAGAGAAGTGGTATTACAATAGGCGGCAAAAACAGCAATTGAATATTCTGATGTACCAGCACTGGGTGGCTAGGTGCATTATCAACAAGCAAAAGTATTTTGAATTCTAAACCTTTTTGTGTCATATATTTCTGGACTTCAGAAACAAAACAGTTATTAAACCAATCTTTAAACAGATTAGCCGTCATCCATGCCTTTTTATTCGCCATAAAATGAACTAGAAGTTGTTTAATGTCTCTCTCTTGGTCGCTCTTGGCATAAGGGATTTGTTGATTAAGAGTGGCTTCAACATTTTATCGCCAGATGCGTTACTGCAAAGCAAGGGGGTCACCCGATCTTTGGCTACTTTAAAGCCACGAGCTGTCTTTTGAATTTTGCTATGAATGTTCTTTTTGGCATTTGCTTCCAAAACAATGCCGTTTCGTCGGCATTAAATATTTGATCTGGAGTATATCTGCCCTCTTGAATTATTTTTGCTAGTTCATCCGGATAGTTTTTTGCAGCATTTTCGTCTGCTGATGCCAATTCTCCTTGAATTTTTACATTGTTAAAAGCGTGTCTTTTCAGAAAACCTGTCAGCCATCCATGACTTGCATTGAAAGCATATTTATTAGTTCCCTGATGGGATACTGATGGTTCAAACTCCTGAAGTCGGTTGTATATTCTAAGTGCTTTCTCTTTAATAATTTTCCCATCAATAGGAATTTTTTTTTTCCTGTAAATCTTCAATCCATAACACCCTATGTTTTTCAGTTTTCTCCAAAGTAGAATTTCGACTATAAGAAGTTGTTTTTGAACTAAGTGGTGACCCAGAAATTACTGATTGTCGAATGGAACTCTCATTTTTTTAAATTGTTCTTATTGTCGCTTCGTTTAAACCAAAAGCTCTGCCAACAGATGAAGAACCTTCGCCACTTCTTAGACAGTCTAGGATTTTTATTTTCGTTTCTAATGAAATTGTTTGTCTCTTCAGAATATGCTGTTGTTTAGACATTGTATTAATAAGGACACTGTAAAAACGAAATAAAATAAAATTGCTTATTGCAATTTTCTAAGATTACAATCTAACACAATGTTACCTTTTGAAAAGTTATTAACAATTCCGATTATGTAATTTGAACATTTCACCAATTTATAAAAAATAACTAACTTAAACATTAACTTTAAGAACTTTGTTGAAATTATATATTGCGTCATCAACAAACTGATATGTTAAATAAAAAGGGTATTTCCCTTAAAGTTAACTAGCCGTGAAGTAGAGTTGCCCTTTGGATGATATCCAACACTGCAGAAAATCATGTAAAAAATTAAATTTTTTTTTTCTTAGAATTCGTGTTAAATCAAAAATAACGTGTAAAAAAATTAAATTTCTTCTTGACGAACCGTGTTATTTCAAAATCGTGTAAAAAAAGATTTTACTTGATTTTAATGGTTTGTACAATATTTGGGTAACTACTCCTAAGACCATGCTTCGTTTTTTTAAATGATAATGATAATGATAATTTAGAAAATCTAGAACTTTTAATAACCACACGGATCTTCCAATAAAACTCGGATCTCTATTTATTTTCTTTATTTTTCTCTTTTTTTTCGAGCTTCCCTTTTCGATACAATACTCTCCGTCCCTTTCCTATTTTCTACCTCCTGAAGTCGCCCCGGATACGCAGGCATGACGCAAAGCAATCTCTCAGACCATCATCACCCTCATCACCATCATCATCATAATCGCCATCATCATCATAATCGCCATCATCACCATTATCACCATCATCACCATCATCACCATCATCACCATCATCACCATCATCACCACCATCACCATCATCTTCACCATCATCACCATCATCACCGTCATCGCCATCATCACCATCATCACCATCATCACCATCATCACCATCATCACCATCATCACCATCATCACCATCATCACCATCATCACCATCATCACCATCATCACCATCATCACCATCATCACCATCATCACCATCATCACCATCATCACCATAATCACCATCCTCACCATCATTACCATCATCACCATAATCTCCACCGTCACCATCACCGCACTCATCACCATGATCATCATCATCACCATCATCACCATCTTCACCATCATCACCATCATCACCATCTTCACCATCATCACCATCATCACCGTCATCGCCATCATCATCATCATCACCATCATCACCATCATCACCATCATCACCATCATCACCATCATCACCATCATCACCATCATCACCATCATCACCATCATCACCATCATCACCATCATCACCATCATCACCATCATCACCATCATCACCATCATCACCATCATCACCATCATCACCATCATCACCATCATCACCATCATCACCATCATCACCATCATCACCGTCATCACCATCATCACCATCATCACCATCATCACCATCATCACCATCATCACCCTATCACCATCATCACCATCATCACCATCATCACCATCATCACCATCATCACCATCATCACCATCATCACCATCATCACCATCATCACCATCATCACCATCATCACCATCATCACCATCATCACCATCATCACCATCATCACCATCATCACCATCATCACCATCATCACCATCATCACCATCATCACCATCATCACCATCATCACCATCATCACCATCATCACCATCATCACCATCATCACCATCATCACCATCATCACCATCATCACCATCATCACCATCATCACCATCATCACCATCATCACCATCATCACCATCATCACCATCATCACCATCATCACCATCATCACCATCATCACCATCATCACCACAATCACCATCATCACCATCTTCACCATCATCACCATCATCACCGTCATCGCCATCATCACCATCATCACCATCATCACCATCATCACCATCATCACCATCATCACCATCATCACCATCATCACCATCATCACCATCATCACCATCATCACCATCATCACCATCATCACCATCATCACCATCATCACCATCATCACCATCATCACCATCATCACCATCATCACCATCATCACCATCATCACCATCATCACCATCATCACCATAATCACCATCATCACCATCATCACCATCATCACCATCATCACCACCATCACCATCATCACCGTCATCGCCATCATCACCATCATCACCATCGTCACCATCATCACCATCATCACCATCATCACCATCATCACCATCATCACCATCATCACCATCATCACCGTCATCACCATCATCACCATCATCACCATCATCACCATCATCACCATCATCACCATCATCACCATCATCACCATCATCACCATCATCACCATCATCACCATCATCACCATCATCACCATCATCACCATCATCACCATCATCACCATCATCACCATCATCACCATCATCACCATCATCACCATCATCACCATCATCACCATCATCACCATCATCACCATCATCACCATCATCACCATCATCACCATCATCACCATCATCACCATCATCACCATCATCACCATCATCACCATCATCACCATCATCACCATCATCACCATCATCACCATCATCACCATCATCGCCATCATCAAAATCTTCACCCTCATCACCATCATCACCATCATCAGCATCGTCACCCTCATCACCATTGTCACCATCATCACCATCATCACCATCATCACCATCGTCACCATCATCACCATCCTCATCATCATTACCATCATCACCAAAATCTCCACCGTCACCATCTTCACCATCACCGCACTCATCACCATCATCACCATCATCACCATCATCACCATCATCACTATCATTATCGTCACCATAATCTCCACCATCACCATCACCGCACTCATCACCATGATCACCATCATCACCATGATCACCATCATCACCATCATCACCATCATCACCATCATCACCATCATCACCATCATCACCATCATCACCATCATCACCATCATCACCATCATCGCCATCATCAAAATCTTCACCCTCATCACCCTCATCACCATCATCATCATAATCGAAATCATCACCATCATCACCATCATCACCATCATCACCATCATCACCATCATCACCATCATCACCATCATCACCATCATCACCATCATCACCATCATCACCATCATCACCATCATCACCATCATCACCATCATCACCATCATCACCATCATCACCATCATCACCATCATCACCATCATCACCATCATCACCGTCATCGCCATCATCACCATCATCACCATCATCACCATCATCACCATCATCACCATCATCACCATCATCACCATCATCACCATCATCACCATCATCACCATCATCACCATCATCACCATCATCACCATCATCACCATCATCACCATCATCACCATCATCACCATCATCACCATCATCACCATCATCACCATCATCACCATCATCACCGTCATCGCCATCATCACCATCATCACCATCATCACCATCATCACCATCATCAGCATCGTCACCCTCATCACCATTGTCACCATCATCACCATCATCACCATCATCACCATCGTCACCATCATCACCATCCTCATCATCATTACCATCATCACCAAAATCTCCACCGTCACCATCTTCACCATCACCGCACTCATCACCATCATCACCATCATCACCATCATCACTATCATTATCGTCACCATAATCTCCACCATCACCATCATCACCATCACCACCATCATCGCCATCATCAAAATCTTCACCCTCGTCACCATCATCACCCTCATCACCATCATCATCATAATCGAAATCATCATCATAATCGCCATCATCACCATCATCACCATCATCACCCTCATCACCATCATCATCATAATCGAAATCATCATCATAATCACCATCATCACCATCATCACCATCATCACCATCATCACCATCATCACCATCATCACCATCATCGCCATCATCAAAATCTTCACCCTCGTCACCATCATCACCCTCATCACCATCATCATCATAATCGAAATCATCATCATAATCACCATCATCACCATCATCACCATCATCACCATCATCACCATCATCGCCATCATCAAAATCTTCACCCTCATCACCATCATCACCCTCATCACCATCATCACCATCATCACCATCATCACCATCATCACCATCATCACCATCATCACCATCATCACCATCATCACCATCATCACCATCATCAACATCATCACCATCATCACCATCATCACCATCATCGCCATCATCAAAATCTTCACCCTCATCACCATCATCACCCTCATCACCATCATCATCATAATCGAAATCATCATCATAATCGCCATCCTCACCATCCTCACCATCGTCACCATCATCACCACCATCACCACCATCACCATCATCACCATCTTCGCCATCATCACCATCATCACCCTCATCGCCACATCATCACCATCATCACCATCATCAGCATCGTCACCATCATCACCATCATCACCATCATCACCATCATCACCATCATCACCATCATCACCATCATCACCATCATCACCATCATCACCATCATCACCATCATCGCCATCATCAAAATCTTCACCCTCGTCACCATCATCACCCTCATCACCATCATCATCATAATCGAAATCATCATCATAATCGCCATGATTATCACCATCATCATCACCATCATCACCATCATCACCATCATCACCATCATCACCATCATCACCATCATCACCATCATCGCCATCATCAAAATCTTCACCCTCATCACCATCATCACCCTCATCACCATCATCATCATAATCGAAATCATCATCATAATCGCCATCATCACCATCCTCACCATCGTCACCATCATCACCACCATCACCACCATCACCATCATCACCATCTTCGCCATCATCACCATCATCACCATCATCACCATCATCACCATCATCACCATCATCACCATCGTCACCATCATCACCATCATCACCATCCTCACCATCGTCACCATCATCACCATCATCACCATCATCACCATCATCACCATCATCACCATCATCACCATCATCACCATCATCACCATCATCGCCATCATCAAAATCTTCACCCTCATCACCATCATCACCCTCATCACCATCATCATCATAATCGAAATCATCATCATAATCGCCATCATCACCATCATCACCATCATCACCCTCATCACCATCATCATCATAATCGAAATCATCATCATAATCACCATCATCACCATCATCACCATCATCACCATCATCACCATCATCACCATCATCACCATCATCACCATCATCACCATCATCGCCATCATCAAAATCTTCACCCTCGTCACCATCATCACCCTCATCACCATCATCATCATAATCGAAATCATCATCATAATCGCCATGATTATCACCATCATCATCACCATCATCACCACCATCACCATCATCACCATCACCACCATCATCGCCATCATCAAAATCTTCACCCTCGTCACCATCATCACCCTCATCACCATCATCATCATAATCGAAATCATCATCATAATCGCCATCATCACCATCATCACCATCATCACCCTCATCACCATCATCATCATAATCGAAATCATCATCATAATCACCATCATCACCATCATCACCATCATCACCATCATCACCATCATCACCATCATCACCATCATCACCATCATCACCATCATCACCATCATCACCATCATCACCATCATCACCATCATCACCATCATCACCATCGTCACCATCATCACCATCATCACCATCACCACCATCACCACCATCATCACCATCATCAGCATCGTCACCCTCATCACCATTGTCACCATCATCACCATCATCACCATCATCACCATCGTCATCATCATCACCATCATCACCATCATCACCATCATCACCATCATCACCATCATCACCATCATCAATATCATCACCATCATCACCATCATCACCACCATCACCATCATCACCATCTTCACCATCATCACCATCATCACCGTCATCGCCATCACCACCATCATCATAACCATCATCACCATCATCACCATCATCACCATCATCACCATCATCACCATCATCACCATCATCACCATCATCACCATCATCACCATCATCACCATCATCACCATCATCACCATCATCTCCACCATCACCATCACCGCACTCATCACCATGATCACCATGATCACCATGATCACCATGATCACCATGATCACCATGATCACCATCATCACCATCATCACCATCATCACCATCATCACCGTCATCGACATCATCACCATCATCACCATCATCACCATCATCACCATCATCACCATCATCACCATCATCGCCATCATCACCGTCATCACCATCACCACCATCATTACCATCATCACCATCATCACCATCATCACCATCATCACCATCATCACCATCATCACCATCATCACCATCATCACCATCATCACCATCATCACCATCATCACCATCATCACCATCATCACCATCATCACCATCATCACCATCATCACCATCATCACCATCATCACCATCATCACCATCATCACCATCATCACCATCATCACCATCATCACCATCATCACCATCATCACCATCATCACCATCATCACCATCATCACCATCATCACCATCATCACCATCATCACCATCATCACCATCATCACCATCATCACCATCATCACCATCATCACCATCATCACCATCATCACCATCATCACCATCATCACCCTATCACCATCATCACCATCATCACCATCATCACCATAATCACCATCATCACCATCATCACCATCATCACCATCATCACCATCATCACCATCATCACCATCATCACCATCATCACCATCATCACCATCATCACCATCATCACCATCATCACCATCATCGCCATCATCAAAATCTTCACCCTCGTCACCATCATCACCCTCATCACCATCATCATCATAATCGAAATCATCATCATAATCACCATCATCACCATCATCACCATCATCACCATCATCACCATCATCGCCATCATCAAAATCTTCACCCTCATCACCATCATCACCCTCATCACCATCATCACCATCATCACCATCATCACCATCATCACCATCATCACCATCATCACCATCATCACCATCATCACCATCATCACCATCATCACCATCATCACCATCATCACCATCATCACCATCATCACCATCATCACCATCATCACCATCATCACCATCATCACCATCATCACCATCATCACCATCATCACCATCATCACCATCATCACCATCATCGCCATCATCAAAATCTTCACCCTCGTCACCATCATCACCCTCATCACCATCATCATCATAATCGAAATCATCATCATAATCGCCATCATCACCATCATCACCATCATCACCCTCATCACCATCAACATCATAATCGAAATCATCATCATAATCACCATCATCACCATCATCACCATCATCACCATCATCACCATCATCACCATCATCGCCATCATCAAAATCTTCACCCTCGTCACCATCATCACCCTCATCACCATCATCATCATAATCGAAATCATCATCATAATCACCATCATCACCATCATCACCATCATCACCATCATCACCATCATCGCCATCATCAAAATCTTCACCCTCATCACCATCATCACCCTCATCACCATCATCACCATCATCACCATCATCACCATCATCACCATCATCACCATCATCACCATCATCACCATCATCACCATCATCACCATCATCACCATCATCACCATCATCACCATCATCACCATCATCGCCATCATCAAAATCTTCACCCTCATCACCATCATCACCCTCATCACCATCATCATCATAATCGAAATCATCATCATAATCGCCATCATCACCATCCTCACCATCGTCACCATCATCACCACCATCACCACCATCACCATCATCACCATCTTCGCCATCATCACCATCATCACCCTCATCGCCACATCATCACCATCATCACCATCATCAGCATCGTCACCATCATCACCATCATCACCATCATCACCATCATCACCATCATCACCATCATCACCATCATCACCATCATCACCATCATCACCATCATCACCATCATCACCATCATCACCATCATCGCCATCATCAAAATCTTCACCCTCGTCACCATCATCACCCTCATCACCATCATCATCATAATCGAAATCATCATCATAATCGCCATGATTATCACCATCATCATCACCAACATCACCATCATCACCATCATCACCATCATCACCATCATCGCCATCATCAAAATCTTCACCCTCATCACCATCATCACCCTCATCACCATCATCATCATAATCGAAATCATCATCATAATCGCCATCATCACCATCCTCACCATCGTCACCATCATCACCACCATCACCACCATCACCATCATCACCATCTTCGCCATCATCACCATCATCACCATCATCACCATCATCACCATCATCACCATCATCACCATCGTCACCATCATCACCATCATCACCATCCTCACCATCGTCACCATCATCACCATCATCACCATCATCACCATCATCACCATCATCACCATCATCACCATCATCGCCATCATCAAAATCTTCACCCTCATCACCATCATCACCCTCATCACCATCATCATCATAATCGAAATCATCATCATAATCGCCATCATCACCATCATCACCATCATCACCCTCATCACCATCATCATCATAATCGAAATCATCATCATAATCACCATCATCACCATCATCACCATCATCACCATCATCACCATCATCACCATCATCACCATCATCACCATCATCACCATCATCGCCATCATCAAAATCTTCACCCTCGTCACCATCATCACCCTCATCACCATCATCATCATAATCGAAATCATCATCATAATCGCCATGATTATCACCATCATCATCACCGTCATCACCACCATCACCATCATCACCATCACCACCATCATCGCCATCATCAAAATCTTCACCCTCGTCACCATCATCACCCTCATCACCATCATCATCATAATCGAAATCATCACCATAATCGCCATCATCACCATCATCACCATCATCACCCTCATCACCATCATCATCATAATCGAAATCATCATCATAATCACCATCATCACCATCATCACCATCATCACCATCATCACCATCATCACCATCATCACCATCATCACCATCATCACCATCGTCACCATCATCACCATCATCACCATCATCACCATCGTCACCATCATCACCATCATCACCATCACCACCATCACCACCATCATCACCATCATCAGCATCGTCACCCTCATCACCATTGTCACCATCATCACCATCATCACCATCATCACCATCGTCATCATCATCACCATCATCACCATCATCACCATCATCACCATCATCACCATCATCACCATCATCAATATCATCACCATCATCACCATCATCACCACCATCACCATCATCACCATCTTCACCATCAGCACCATCATCACCGTCATCGCCATCACCACCATCATCATAACCATCATCACCATCATCACCATCATCACCATCATCACCATCATCACCATCATCACCATCATCACCATCATCACCATCATCACCACCATCACCATCACCGCACTCATCACCATGATCACCATGATCACCATGATCACCATGATCACCATGATCACCATCATCACCATCATCACCATCATCACCATCATCACCATCATCACCATCATCACCGTCATCGACATCATCACCATCATCACCATCATCACCATCATCACCATCATCACCATCATCACCATCATCGCCATCATCACCGTCATCACCATCACCACCATCATTACCATCATCACCATCATCACCATCATCACCATCATCACCATCATCACCATCATCACCATCATCATCATAATCGAAATCATCATCATAATCGCCATCATCACCATCATCGCCATCATCACCGTCATCACCATCACCACCATCATTACCATCATCACCATCATCACCATCATCACCATCATCACCATCATCACCATCATCACCATCATCACCATCATCACCACCATCATCATCACCACCATCACCACCATCATCATAACCATCATCACCATCATCACCATTGACCCCTCAAGGTCATTGACCCCTCAAGGTCATTGACCCCTCAAGGTCATTGACCCCTCAAGGTCATTGACCCCTCAAGGTCATTGACCTCATCAAGGTCATTGACCTCATCAAGGTCATTGACCTCAGCAAGGTCATTGACCTCAGCAAGGTCATTGACACCTCAAGGTCATTGACACCTCAAGGTCATTGACCCCTCAAGGTCATTGACCTCATCAAGGTCATTGACCTCATCAAGGTCATTGACCCCACCGAGGACCTTGATGAGGTCAATGACCTTGAGGGGTCAATGACCTTCAGGGGTCAATGACCTTCCGGGGTCAATGACCTTGATAGGTCAATGACCTTGAGGGGTCAATGACCTTGATGAGGTCAATGACCTTGAGGGGTCAATGACCTTGATGAGGTCAATGACCTTGAGGGGTCAATGACCTTGAGGGGTCAATGACCTTGAGGGGTCAATGACCTTGAGGGGTCAATGACCTTGAGGGGTCAATGACCTTGAGGGGTCAATGACCTTGAGGGGTCAATGACCTTGAGGGGTCAATGGTGATGATGGTGATGATGGTTATGATGATGGTGGTGATGGTGGTGATGATGATGGTGGTGATGATGGTGATGATGGTGATGATGGTGATGATGGTGATGATGGTGATGATGGTGATGATGGTGATGATGGTGATGATGGTGATGATGGTAATGATGGTGGTGATGGTGATGACGGTGATGATGGCGATGATGGTGATGATGGCGATTATGATGATGATTTCGATTATGATGATGATGGTGATGATGGTGATGATGGTGATGATGGTGATGATGGTGATGATGGTGATGATGGTGATGATGGTAATGATGGTGGTGATGGTGATGACGGTGATGATGGCGATGATGGTGATGATGGTGATGATGGTGATGATGGTGATGATGGTGATGATGGTGATGATGTCGATGACGGTGATGATGGTGATGATGGTGATGATGGTGGTGATGGTGACGATGGTGATGATGGTGATGATGGTGATGATGGTGATGATGGTGATGATGGTGATGATGGTGATGATGGTGATGATGGTGATGATGGTGATGATGGTGATGATGGTGATGATGGTGATGATGGTGATGATGGTGATGATGGTGATGATGGTGATTATGATGATGATTTCGATTATGATGATGATGGTGATGAGGGTGATGATGGTGATGATGGTGATGATGGCGATTATGATGATGATTTCGATTATGATGATGATGGTGATGAGGGTGATGATGGTGATGAGGGTGAAGATTTTGATGATGGCGATGATGGTGATGATGGTGATGATGGTGATGATGGTGATGATGGTGATGATGGTGATGATGGTGACGATGGTGAGGATGGTGATGATGGTGATGATGGTGATGATGGTGATGATGGTGATGATGGTGATGATGGTGATGATGGTGATGATGGTGATGATGGTGATGATGGTGATGATGGTGATGATGGTGATGATGGTGATGATATTGATGATGGTGATGATGGTGATGATGGTGATGATGGTGATGATGGTGATGATGGTGATGATGATGACGATGGTGATGATGGTGATGATGGTGATGATGATGACGATGGTGATGATGGTGATGATGGTGACAATGGTGATGAGGGTGACGATGCTGATGATGGTGATGATGGTGGTGATGGTGGTGATGGTGATGATGGTGATGATGGTGACGATGGTGATGATGGTGATGATGGTGATGATGGTGATGATGGTGATGATGGTGATGATGGTGATGATGGTGATGATGGTGATGATGGTGATGATGATGGTGATAATCATGGCGATTATGATGATGATTTCGATTATGATGATGATGGTGATGAGGGTGATGATGGTGACGAGGGTGAAGATTTTGATGATGGCGATGATGGTGATGATGGTGATGATGGTGATGATGGTGATGATGGTGATGATGGTGATGATGGTGATGATGGTGATGATGGTGATGATGGTGATGATGGTGATGATGGTGATGATGGTGATGATGGTGATGATGGTGATGATGGTGATGATGGTGATGATGGTGATGATGGTGATGATGGTGATGTTGGTGATGATGGTGATGATGGTGGTGATGGTGGTGATGGTGGTGATGGTGATGATGGTGATGATGGTGACGATGGTGATGAGGGTGACGATGCTTATGATGGTGATGTTGGTGATGATGGTGATGATGGTGGTGATGGTGATGATGGTGATGATGGTGACGATGGTGATGAGGGTGACGATGCTTATGATGGTGATGATGGTGATGAAGTGGCGATGACGGCGATGATGGTGATGATGGCGAAGATGGTGATGATGGTGATGGTGGTGATGATGGTGATGATGGTGAGGATGGTGATGATGGTGATGATGGTGATGATGGTGATGATGGTGATGATGGTGATGATGGTGATGATGGTGATGATGGTGATGATGGTGATGATGGTGATGATGGTGATGATGGTGATGATGGTGATGATGGTGATGATGGTGATGATGGCGAAGATGGTGATGATGGTTATGGTGGTGATGATGGTGATGATGGTGATGATGGTGATGATGGTGATGATGGTGATGATGGTGATGATGGTTATGATGATGGTGGTGATGGTGGTGATGGTGATGATGGTGGTGATGGTGGTGATGGTGATGATGGTAATGAGGGTGACGATGGTGATGATGGTGATGATGATGATGATGGCGATGACGGTGATGATGGTGACGATGGTGAAGATGGTGATGATGGTGATGATGGTGATGATGGTGATGATGGTGATGATGGTGATGATGGTGATGATGGTGATGATGGTGATCATGGTGATCATGGTGATCATGGTGATCATGGTGATGAGTGCGGTGATGGTGATGGTGGAGATTATGGTGACGATAATGATAGTGATGATGGTGATGATGGTGATGATGGTGATGATGGTGATGATGGTTATGATGATGGTGGTGATGGTGGTGATGGTGGTGATGGTGGTGATGGTGGTGATGGTGATGATGGTGGTGATGGTGGTGATGGTGATGATGGTAATGAGGGTGACGATGGTGATGATGGTGATGATGATGATGATGGCGATGACGGTGATGATGGTGATGGTGGTGATGATGGTGATGATGGTGAGGATGGTGATGATGGCGATTATGATGATGATTTCGATTATGATGATGATATCGATTATGATGATGATTTCGATTATGATGATGATGGTGATGATGGTGATGATGGTGATGATGGTGATGATGGTGATGATGGTGACGATGGTGATGATGGTGATGATGGTGATGATGGTGATCATGGTGATGAGTGCGGTGATGGTGATGGTGGAGATTATGGTGACGATAATGATAGTGATGATGGTGATGATGGTGATGATGGTGATGATGGTGATGATGGTTATGATGATGGTGGTGATGGTGGTGATGGTGGTGATGGTGGTGATGGTGATGATGGTGATGATGGTGATGATGGTGATGATGGTGATGATGGTGATGATGGTGATGATGGTGGTGATGGTGGTAATGGTGATGATGGTGATGATGGTGATGATGGTGATGATGGTGATGATGGTGATGATGGTGATGATGGTGATGATGGTGGTGATGGTGGTAATGGTGATGATGGTGATGATGGTGTTGATGGTGGTGATGGTGATGATGGTGATGATGGTGTTGATGGTGATGATGGTGATGATGGTGATGATGGTGATGATGGTGATGATGGTGATGATGGTGATGATGGTGATGATGGTGATGATCGTGATGATCGTGATGATGGTGATGATGGTGATGATGGTGTTGATGGTGATGATGGTGATGATGGTGGTGATGGTGGTAATGGTGATGATGGTGTTGATGGTGGTGATGGTTATGATGATGGTGGTGATGGTGGTGATGGTGATGATGATGGTGATGGTGGTGATGGTGGTGATGGTGATGATGGTAATGAGGGTGACGATGGTGATGATGGTGATGATGGTGGTGATGGTGGTAATGGTGATGATGGTGATGATGGTGTTGATGGTGATGATGGTGATGATGGTGATGATGGTGATGATGGTGATGATGGTGATGATGGTGATGATCGTGATGATGGTGATGATGGTGATGATGGTGATGATGGTGATGATGGTGTTGATGGTGATGATGGTGATGATGGTGATGATGGTGATGATGGTGATGATGGTGATGATGGTGATGATGGTGATGATGGTGATGTTGGTGATGATGGTGATGATGGTGGTGATGGTGGTGATGGTGGTGATGGTGATGATGGTGATGATGGTGACGATGGTGATGAGGGTGACGATGCTTATGATGGTGATGTTGGTGATGATGGTGATGATGGTGGTGATGGTGATGATGGTGATGATGGTGACGATGGTGATGAGGGTGACGATGCTTATGATGGTGATGATGGTGATGAAGTGGCGATGACGGCGATGATGGTGATGATGGCGAAGATGGTGATGATGGTGATGGTGGTGATGGTGATGATGGTGATGATGGTGATGATGGTGATGATGGTGATGATGGTGATGATGGTGATGATGGTGATGATGGTGATGATGGTGATGATGGTGATGATGGTGATGATGGTGATGATGGTGATGATGGTGATGATGGTGATGATGGTGATGATGGCGAAGATGGTGATGATGGTTATGGTGGTGATGATGGTGATGATGGTGATGATGGTGATGATGGTGATGATGGTGATGATGGTGATGATGGTTATGATGATGGTGGTGATGGTGGTGATGGTGATGATGGTGGTGATGGTGGTGATGGTGATGATGGTAATGAGGGTGACGATGGTGATGATGGTGATGATGATGATGATGGCGATGACGGTGATGATGGTGACGATGGTGAAGATGGTGATGATGGTGATGATGGTGATGATGGTGATGATGGTGATGATGGTGATGATGGTGATGATGGTGATGATGGTGATCATCGTGATCATGGTGATCATGGTGATCATGGTGATCATGGTGATGAGTGCGGTGATGGTGATGGTGGAGATTATGGTGACGATAATGATAGTGATGATGGTGATGATGGTGATGATGGTGATGATGGTGATGATGGTTATGATGATGGTGGTGATGGTGGTGATGGTGGTGATGGTGGTGATGGTGGTGATGGTGGTGATGGTGATGATGGTGGTGATCGTGGTGATGGTGATGATGGTAATGAGGGTGACGATGGTGATGATGGTGATGATGATTATGATGGCGATGACGGTGATGATGGTGATGGTGGTGATGATGGTGATGATGGTGAGGATGGTGATGATGGCGATTATGATGATGATTTCGATTATGATGATGATATCGATTATGATGATGATTTCGATTATGATGATGATGGTGATGATGGTGATGATGGTGATGATGGTGATGATGGTGATGATGGTGATGATGGTGATGATGGTGATGATGGTGATGATGGTGATGATGGTGATGATGGTGATGATGGTGATGATGGTGATGATGGTGGTGATGGTGGTGATGGTGGTGATGGTGGTGATGGTGATGATGGTGATGATGGTGATGATGGTGATGATGGTGATGATGGTGATGATGGTGATGATGGTGGTGATGGTGGTAATGGTGATGATGGTGATGATGGTGATGATGGTGATGATGGTGATGATGGTGATGATGGTGATGATGGTGATGATGGTGGTGATGGTGGTAATGGTGATGATGGTGATGATGGTGTTGATGGTGGTGATGGTGATGATGGTGATGATGGTGTTGATGGTGATGATGGTGATGATGGTGATGATGGTGATGATGGTGATGATGGTGATGATGGTGATGATGGTGATGATGGTGATGATGGTGATGATCGTGATGATCGTGATGATGGTGATGATGGTGATGATGGTGTTGATGGTGATGATGGTGATGATGGTGGTGATGGTGGTAATGGTGATGATGGTGTTGATGGTGGTGATGGTTATGATGATGGTGGTGATGGTGGTGATGGTGGTGATGGTGATGATGATGGTGATGGTGGTGATGGTGATGATGGTAATGAGGGTGACGATGGTGATGATGGTGATGATGGTGGTGATGGTGGTAATGGTGATGATGGTGATGATGGTGTTGATGGTGATGATGGTGATGATGGTGATGATGGTGATGATGGTGATGATGGTGATGATGGTGGTGATGGTGGTAATGGTGATGATGGTGATGATGGTGTTGATGGTGATGATGGTGATGATGGTGATGATGGTGATGATGGTGATGATGGTGATGATGGTGATGATGGTGATGATCGTGATGATCGTGATGATGGTGATGATGGTGATGATGGTGATGATGGTGATGATGGTGATGATGGTGATGATGGTGATGATGGTGTTGATGGTGATGATGGTGATGATGGTGGTGATGGTGGTAATGGTGATGATGGTGGTGATGGTTATGATGATGGTGGTGATGGTGGTGATGGTGATGATGATGGTGATGGTGGTGATGGTGATGATGGTAATGAGGGTGACGATGGTGATGATGACGGTGACGATGGTGATGATGGTGATGATGGTGATGATGGTGATGATGGTGATGATGGTGATGATGGTGATGATGGTGATGATGGTGATGATGGTGATGATGGTGATGATGGTGATGATGGTGATGATGGTGATGATGGTGATGATGGTGATGATGGTGATGATGGTGATGATGGTGATGATGGTGATGATGGTGATGATGGTGTTGATGGTGATGATGGTGATGATGGTGATGATGGTGATGATGGTGATGATGGTGATGATGGTGATGATGGTGATGATGGTGATGATGGTGATGATGGTGATGATGGTGATGATGGTGATGATGGTGATGATGGTGATGATGGTGATGATGGTGATGATGGTGATGATGGTGATGATGGTGATGATGGTGATGATGGTGATGATGGTGATGATGGTGATGATGGTGATGATGGTGATGATGGTGATGATGGTGATGATGGTGATGATGGTGATGATGGTGATGATGGTGATGATGGTGATGATGGTGATGATGGTGATGATGGTGATGATGGTGATGATGGTGATGATGGTGATGATGGTGATGATGGTGATGATGGTGATGATGGTGATGATGGTGATGATGGTGATGATGGTGATGATGGTGATGATGGTGATGATGGTGATGATGGTGATGATGGTGATGATGGTGATGATGGTGATGATGGTGATGATGGTGATGATGGTGATGATGGTGATGATGGTGATGATGGTGATGATGGTGATGATGGTGATGATGGTGATGATGGTAATGAGGGTGACGATGGTGATGATGGTGATGATGTTGGCGATGACGGTGATGATGGTGATGGTGGTGATGATGGTGATGATGGTGAGGATGGTGATGATGGTGATGATGGTGATGATGGTGGTGATGGTGGTAATGGTGATGATGGTGATGATGGTGTTGATGGTGTTGATGGTGGTGATGGTGATGATGGTGATGATGGTGTTGATGGTGATGATGGTGATGATGGTGATGATGGTGATGATGGTGATGATGGTGATGATGGTGATGATGGTGATGATGGTGATGATGGTGATGATGGTGATGATGGTGATGATGGTGATGATGGTGATGATGGTGATGATGGTGATGATGGTGATGATGGTGATGATGGTGATGATGGTGATGATGGTGATGATCGTGATGATCGTGATGATGGTGATGATGGTGATGATGGTGATGATGGTGTTGATGGTGATGATGGTGATGATGATGGTGATGATGGTGATGATGGTGATGATGGTGATGATGGTGATGATGGTGATGATGGTGATGATGGTGATGATGGTGATGATGGTGATGATCGTGATGATCGTGATGATGGTGATGATGGTGATGATGGTGATGATGATGGTGATGATGGTGATGATGGTGATGATGGTGATGATGGTGATGATGGTGATGATGGTGATGATGGTGATGATGGTGATGATGGTGATGATCGTGATGATCGTGATGATGGTGA
The DNA here is from genome assembly GCA_958301585.1 of Merodon equestris. Taxonomy (NCBI): domain Eukaryota; kingdom Metazoa; phylum Arthropoda; class Insecta; order Diptera; family Syrphidae; genus Merodon; species Merodon equestris. The sequence goes on along the minus strand of OY284413.1, from coordinate 8,051,728 downwards.
TGATGGTGATGATGGTGATGATGGTGATGATGGTGATGATGGTGATGATGGTGATGATGGTGTTGATGGTGATGATGGTGATGATGGTGGTGATGGTGGTAATGGTGATGATGGTGTTGATGGTGGTGATGGTTATGATGATGGTGGTGATGGTGGTGATGGTGATGATGATGGTGATGGTGGTGATGGTGATGATGGTAATGAGGGTGACGATGGTGATGATGATGATGACGGTGACGATGGTGATGATGGTGATGATGGTGATGATGGTGATGATGGTGATGATGGTGATGATGGTGGTGATGGTGGTAATGGTGATGATGGTGATGATGGTGTTGATGGTGTTGATGGTGATGATGGTGATGATGGTGATGATGGTGATGATGGTGATGATGGTGATGATGGTGATGATCGTGATGATGGTGATGATGGTGATGATGGTGATGATGGTGATGATGGTGATGATGGTGATGATGGTGATGATGGTGATGATGGTGATGATGGTGATGATGGTGATGATCGTGATGATCGTGATGATGGTGATGATGGTGATGATGGTGTTGATGGTGATGATGGTGATGATGATGGTGATGATGGTGATGATGGTGATGATGGTGATGATGGTGATGATGGTGATGATGGTGATGATGGTGATGATGGTGATGATGGTGATGATGGTGATGATGGTGATGATGGTGATGATGGTGATGATCGTGATGATCGTGATGATGGTGATGATGGTGATGATGGTGATGATGATGGTGATGATGGTGATGATGGTGATGATGGTGATGATGGTGATGATGGTGATGATCGTGATGATCGTGATGATGGTGATGATGGTGATGATGGTGATGATGGTGATGATGGTGATGATGGTGATGATGGTGATGATGGTGTTGATGGTGATGATGGTGATGATGGTGATGATGGTGATGATGGTGATGATTTTGATGATGGTTATGATGATGGTGGTGATGGTGGTGATGGTGGTGATGGTGGTGATGGTGGTGATGGTGATGATGGTGATGATGGTGATGATGGTGATGATGGTGATGATGGTGATGATGGTGATGATGGTGGTGATGGTGGTAATGGTGATGATGGTGATGATGGTGATGATGGTGATGATGGTGATGATGGTGATGATGGTGATGATGGTGATGATGGTGGTGATGGTGGTAATGGTGATGATGGTGATGATGGTGTTGATGGTGTTGATGGTGGTGATGGTGATGATGGTGATGATGGTGTTGATGGTGATGATGGTGATGATGGTGATGATGGTGATGATGGTGATGATGGTGATGATGGTGATGATGGTGATGATGGTGATGATGGTGATGATGGTGATGATGGTGATGATGGTGATGATGGTGATGATGGTGATGATGGTGATGATGGTGATGATGGTGATGATGGTGATGATGGTGATGATGGTGATGATGGTGATGATGGTGATGATGGTGATGATGGTGATGATGGTGATGATGGTGATGATGGTGATGATGGTGATGATGGTGATGATGGTGATGATGGTGATGATGGTGATGATGGTGATGATGGTGATGATGGTGATGATGGTGATGATGGTGATGATGGTGATGATGGTGATGATGGTGATGATGGTGATGATGGTGATGATGGTGATGATGGTGATGATGGTGATGATGGTGATGATGGTGATGATGGTGATGATGGTGATGATGGTGATGATGGTGATGATGGTGATGATGGTGATGATGGTGATGATGGTGATGATGGTGATGATGGTGATGATGGTGATGATGGTGATGATGGTGATGATGGTGATGATGGTGATGATGGTGATGATGGTGATGATGGTGATGATGGTGATGATGGTGATGATGGTGATGATGGCGAAGATGGTGATGATGGTGATGATGGTGATGGTGGTGATGATGGTGATCATGGTGAGGATGGTGATGATGGCGATTATGATGATGATTTCGATTATGATGATGATGGCGATTATGATGATGATTTCGATTATGATGATGATGGTGATGATGGTGATGATGGTGATGATGGTGATGATGGTGATGATGGTGATGATGGTGATGATGGTGATGATGGTGATGATGGTGATGAGTGCGGTGATGGTGACGGTGGAGATTATGGTGATGATGGTGATGATGGTGATGATGGTGATGATGGTGATGATGGTGATGATGGTGATGATGGTGATGATGGTGATGATGGTGATGATGGTGATGATGGTGATGATGGTGATGATGGTGATGATGGTGATGATGGTGATGATGGTGATGATGGTGATGATGGTGATGATGGTGATGATGGTGATGATGGTGATGATGGTGATGATGGTGATGATGGTGATGATGGTGATGATGGTGATGATGGTGATGATGGTGATGATGGTGATGATGGTGATGATGGTGATGATGGTGATGATGATGATGATGGTGATGATGGTGATGATGGTGATGATGGTGATGATGGTGATGATGGTGATGATGGTGATGATGGTGATGATGGTGATGCTGGTGATGATGGTGATGATGGGGATGATGGTGATGATGGTGATAATGGTGATAATGGTGATGATGGTGATAATGGTGATGAGCGCGGTGATGTTGACGGTGGAGATTATGGTGATGATGGTAAAGATTTTGATGATGGCGATGATGGTGATGATGGTGATGATGGTGATGATGGTGATGATGGTGATGATGGTGATGATGGTGATGATGGTGATGATGGTGATGATGGTGATGATGGTGATGATGGTGATGATGGTGATGATGGTGATGATGGTGATGATGGTGATTTTGGCAATGATGGTGATTTTGGCAATGATGAATATGATGATGGTGATTTTGGCAATGATGCTGTGATGATGATGATGGTGATTTTGGCAATGATGAATGTGATGATGGTGATTTTGGCAATGATGCTGTCACTTATGGTAGTGCCAACAATGATGGCGACAGGCATAGATTCTATTGATGCTTATGTGATGCTAGTTATGGTTTAGCTGAGGCTTGTGCGGATGGGGATTGTACATGGATAGCAATGAAGCCGATGGCAATGGTGGTAATTAACGGTGGAAAAAGAACCGGGCAAGAGAGGATAAAACAACAGACGATATCTCAGTACAGTTTGTAGTACATTTTTCAACTCAACTCTTTATGATATTCGCTTAACATTTATAGAGGATGGGGTGATGGACTTTGCGCTAGTGTAGAGTTTTGCCTTGATCGTTCGATATACAGAAACGGATTTCTTTATGGATTGGGTGTAAAATACGGTGGTGTCAAAAAGTGAAGCCACGATGTGATTATTAGCCTACAATTCGGCCAACCTGACCAGGTAATCGACCCGATTATCAATCAGCGGGCAAAACTCTTGCTAGGGGCAAAATCATCATTACAGTGAAAACTCTACGTTAAATATCCGTACTATTTTACTTACAATAGTTATGATGCAATTATAATTATTTTACTGGTAATGCGTTTAGGCACATATGGATATATGTATATACATATAATAAATCTAAGTTTTAATTCATTATTTATACAGTTCATACAGATATATGTTTGTTTATAAAATTGTGTCGAACAATGTGGGATTATCTTACGTAATATACATACATACATATACAGGGTGTCCCACGAGCAGTGTGCCAAAAAGCTAGAGCGTGTAGGTCTGGTCAAGACAAGAAAAAAATCGTATGGGAGTTGGGGGTCTATTTCCCCCGTTTAGCCGGAAGGGGCAATTTTCTAAAAAAACTGACTTAATTTGGAAAAAAAATTATTAAAAATCAACAGTTACATCCACAATGCCGTAATGTACTTTTTTGTAAAGCCAGAGACCTCTTCTTTCATCTTGTTTTTAAACAAGTCTGTTTTAATGAATAGTTTTGGAGAAATTAATTTTCAAACTCAAAATTTTGCAAAAAAAATTAAAAAAAAAAATTTCGAACTATTTTTTTTCAAAATTGTATGTAATTTAGTACTAATTTTTTTTCAAAAATTCAATTCTCTTGTTAGTTTTTATTTAAAAACAGAAAACCGGATGCAAAAATGTCTTGTAGTTTTTGAGAAATTAAAAAAAAACCCAAACCATTTTTTTCTAAGAAGAACCTTTTTTTTTGGTTTTAACGCGACTGGACTTGTAGGCGTGAAACATTGACCTCTTTTTTATTATTTTTAAAAACTTCGGAGTTTTATTATAATAAATTTTCAATATGATCCCCATTTTTTAGAAGGCAAAGATTATATCTCCTTCTTCTCCTAATGGCTGCACATATCTATCCTTGACAAATTTTCCTGTAATTTGACTCCAGCGACTTCAATCCGTTCTTTCAGTTGTTCCAAAGATACTATTTCCACTTCGTAAACATAATTCTTCATGAATGCCCACACATAAAAATCTAGAGGAGTTAAATCTGGTGATCTAGGTGGCCATACCGTGGGGCCCCTTCTTCCGATCCAACGGTCACTAAAATGATCATCCAGCCAGTTTCTAACCCGTAAGCTGTAGTGTGCTGGTGCTCCATCTTGCTGGTAGATTAAATTATCTGCTATGGCCAAAGAAACGTTGACCATCAAATCGGGCAAAAGGTCTCGTAGGAACTGCAGGTATGATTCTCCATTAATAACGGCATTCAAAAACAACAATACCAAGCCAAACATTACAGCTAAAGCGGTGTTGTCATTTATTTTGTTTTTCGTTGTGTGGATTGGTGCTACTCCAATGATGTAAATTGTTGAAGTTAGTAACCCCATCTCTGGTAAACTGTGCTTTATCCGTCCAGAATATCCTTGCAAAATAGTAGCAGTAATGATCGACAAAATTCTGCTCTCAAAAACTTGTCGTTTGAGGTGAGTTCCTGAACTGACCTAAAATGGTACGGGTGTAAGTTTTCGGTATGAAGCACTCTCCATACTCTAGGTTTGGGCACTCCAAGCATAATAGCTATCCTCTTTGTACTAAGGGAGGGAGTACGTCGGACCAAATCCAAAATTCTTTTATCTAAGATTCCTGATGCATCTGTAACTGATCTTTCGCTTCTTCGATGCTCTAGCACTCCGTGCTCTCGCAGACGTCGGTGGATTCTTGAAAACATGCTACGACTGGGACACCTCCGATTGGGATATCTTTCAGCGTAGAGTCTTTCGGCTTCACGATCTCGACCATTAGCTAAACCGTAGCAGAAGTGCATGTCCGTTAATTCTTCTCGGGAGTATGAGTTTGACATCGTAATGTGTTGATGAAATGGAAATTTGGAAATGGTTTTTTATTAAAAATGCGATGCCTTTTATTTACATTTTAGTTGCAAATATTTTGTTTTTCATAAAGAAAAATTGCGGTTTTATTGTCTTAAGGTCCTAGCGGGTAGAACCCATTGACGGCGGGCGGACCGTTATCCAGGGTTATTCCAATACTGTGTCTCTTTATTGTATCCTCATAAAACTCCGAATTTTTTAAAATTAATTTGTCTACAACTCCAGCCGCGTTAAAACCAAAAAAAAAGGTTCTTCTTAGAAAAAAATGGTTCGGGTTTCTTTTTAATTTCTCAAAAACTACAAGACATTTTTGCATCCGGTTTCTGTTTTTAACTAAAAACTAATGAGAGAATTGAATTTTTGAAAAAAAATTAGTACATAATTACATAGAATTTTGAAAAAAAATAATACGAAATTTTTTTTTGCAAAATTTTGAGTTTGAAAATTAATTTCTCAAAAACTATTCCTTAAAACAGCTTTGTTTAAAAACAAGATAAAAGAAGAGGTTTCTGGCTTTACAAAAAGTATATCACGGCATTGTGGATGTAACCGTTGATTTTTAATATTTTTTTTTTCCAAATTAATTCAATTTTTTTAGAAAATTGCCCCTCCCGGCTAAACGGGGGGGAATAGACCCCCCTTCCCATACGATTTTTTTTTTGTCTTGACCAGACCTATACGCTCTAGCTTTTTGACATACTGCTCGTGGGACACCCTGTCTATGTATGTAGTGAAAAAAAAAAATTATATTTTAGTAGTATCAAGAATTCAGCAAATGAATAATAGTACTCGTATACTTATACATGGTAAGCTTCTCCGTTTATTTCCGATTATCCTTCACAAAAATGGTTTGGGTTTAAGTCCACAAAATGAAAATATGAAAATAGAAAATTCAAATTTGCATTATATATTTGTATTGTTATGAGGATCGCCACCTTGATTTGTATCAAGCTCAAAGTCTACTTTACACCTATATGGCCTCATATTAGCTGGCGATGATACACCTTTATATGCCATTCGCGTCAATTGTAGACCATCAATATCGGCGATGACGTAACGATCATTAGGAAGGACTTCTTTTATCTCGCGAATGGTTTTTTGTTAATACCAGGAGTTGTTACTACATTTTTTATCATAACATAATCACCCTTTTTATAAGTTAGTGGCTGCTTATGCCGTTTATCGTAGTATAACTGATTCTTTTCGATATTTCTTACGGCTTCGGCTCTTATGCTATCTATGTCCGCTCTTTTATTTTCTATTGTGTTAGTTAAAAACTCCATAATCTTATCGCAAAGTACCCCTTTTTGATTTCTACCAAACAAAAGCATGCTGGATGTAAAACCTGTACTCCTACTCAAAGTATTATTAAGAGTATACTCTATCTTGGCTATATGCTTGTCCCATTCCACAGTTGACTGAGCGTCGCATTCTTTCGCCAACATTGGAACAAGAATTCGGTTGATCCGCTCGACTTGCCCATTCGACTGGGGAGAATGTGTTGCAACTTTTGTATGTTCAACATTACTTTTGCTTAGAAATTCGGAAAATTCTTTAAATGTAAAGGATGTAAAGGATCCACGATCCGAAACTATTCTATTTGGCCTGGAATAGTTTTCGAAATATAAATTTAGACAAGCTATCACCTCTTTACTGGGTACAATTTAATAAACTTTGTAAAACCATCGATAACCAAGAAAATATACTTTTTCTGGGAACGTGAATTCGCCAAGCGGCCAAGGTGGTCAACGTATAGGCTATCAAAAGGAATATCTCCCTTAGGTATTGAGTGGAGATTACCTTGAAGTTTTCCAGACTCAGGAGAAAAATAGATACACTTGAGGCAACTCTTGAAGTACTGTCTTATTTTCTCCTTCATTTTCGGAAACCAATAGATATCCATGATTTGATCGGTATTCGTCGTCACAGGTCTTCCGCCGGCTGGCTTATCCATGGTGTCGTTTTCACCGGCTCTGAATCATCGAAACCATTCCTCCGCGGTTCGAAGTGATAGAATACCATCCCCCAAAACACCATTAATCTCACGGAACATTTCTCTAGCGGATTTGCCTTTAACGAAGGAAAACTTTAAAATAGCGCGAATTTCGGCGTTAGTGAACTCCATGTTTACACGTCTATAACTCTTGAACGCAATATCCAAACTAATCACGCATAGCGTCGTTTTGTAGGTTATGTCAAGACCTTTCAAGACATTTCATAGTATTGCCAGATACGAGCTCTGTAGCGCTCTGTACATAGCCGCGAAATTCAAAAGACAAAAAGGCGGAAGGGAGATATTTGACAACCTGTTATATCAAGTTTATATTGCTGGCGATGCTACTGAGTTCGAGAAGACCAGAGTCGGACAGACGTGAATAGGACTTTCTTACCAGACGAGGTGTTAGTTGCGACAAAATGATTCTCATAGTCATTTACCCCATTTCTAATACGGAAGGTAGAAATCGCTTTAGATGATGATAATGCCACAGGATGGTATCTATGAAGGTCGATGGCAAGTTGGTGACACCAAGTGGGTTGTGAAGGACGAATGTAACAGCATCGAGGTAGAGCCTTCATTTCGAAAAAGTTATTAAGCCGCTTGTAAAGTTGAAATCAGTGGAATTAGACGATTTGAATGGTAACGGATGGGAGCGAGTGTGGATTGCTATGAAGCAGTATGTATCATCGTGGTCACTAAATCTAATGTGAATGATATGAATGTGACAGTCTACGATACTGGAGCACATATTAGTTTCAGTTAAGGCAAAAATGTCATAAGGCGGTGTTTGGGAATTAAGGACTATTTCGATAGTTTTGGTGTCCAGTCCTCGGACATTCTGGTAGTCGAGGGAAATGTATTTGGGAGAAATGTGCGATTGATGGAGAAAGGGAATCATACTTAGGTTAGGAATGAAAAATGTTTTTAACTTTGTAACGAAATCTCAGCAGGCTTTGAAGGTGTTGAAACAGAGATGGAAGCGAATGATGGATCGTTTATTACATCATTAGGTAAGATATTGAGGCTCTGATGAAACCGGATAAAGGTCTTCTTGAGTACATCAGTTGGGATGTTTTCTTGGTAGATCGATCATTGGCTTTAGTTTTGCGGCCAATACAGAGGGAGTCGGTTTTGTTTTTTTTTTTTGAAGAGAGGCAAGAGAAGTGGCATGGCGTATCGGTCTTCAGTGTTGATTACAACAAAGTGTTTGGCAAATGTGACAGTGGGAGGTAGGAGTCGATATAAGATAGTTGAGCAGCTGACGGGAGTGCTGAGCATAGTAGAAGATTGGATTAATTTGAGAGCAAATTGGGGTTTCAATATCATCTCTAACCAGCTCACATCCTCTATTGTGTTCCTGTTATATATCTTTCTCGAACGTCTAAAGTTCAATTCAATGAGTACTCATGGATCCATATATATACACAATTTTTTATTAGATAAAAAAATACATTCTACATACCAATGACATGAATAAAATACACATGAAATAATGATAACTAATTAATCTTGTGTCCATAACTATTCAGTTGCGAATAAAGTTATATTATCATTGCCAAGGATCAAATGTAAAGAGTGCTTGAGAAGGTTGTCGCCTCTCTCCACCATGCTATCCATATGCGTCCAAAGTAGGTAGAACACCAGGAAGAAGAAAACCGACCGAACCAATCGATCCAAAATGTAGAGACGTCTCAGTAGTATCTTCGCCCGTGGCAATGTGGCAGCCGATTCACCTAACATAACCGTCCGCATGCCATGAATGTAGTTACGAATATATTCCTCCCAATTGATCTGCTCCTCGCATATGTCGAACATGTCCCTGTCTACAGCGTTGAGCTTGTAATTCAGCTGTATGAATCGCTCGTTTTTGAATTCCCAAGTCTTTGTAGTGTAGTACTGGAGTAAGCTTAGGCCTCCTGAAATCTTCTTCTGCACTTTAACCAAACTGCAACGAACAAAAAGAAGAATCAAAAGAAATGTAAATGATTCGAAGACTTACAAAGGCTTCTGGCCCAGCAAAAGCAAGACGAAATCGATGAAGTACGCCGGAAGATAATGGAAAAATATCACACAAAAGAGATGCGCGTAGTAATTCTTTTTGATTGATCCATTCGGGTACCACAGGGACAGGCTTAATGGGGTTTCGTAGAACAGACGTTTTCCGGTCTCGATGCTTTCGCCCCATGTTAGGAGTAGCTTGTTGGATAAGCAGACATTTATGAATTCAACGCCATTGTTCTTCTTATTCCCGCGATCCCATCCGGCCACAATGAGTGCGTTAATGGCTATGTCAACTGGAATGATTGTGGCCGGATAGTCTGGATTGCAGTGCATTGATCGTAGGACACCTCTTGCAGCTCCAATCATAAGTCCAGTCGGTCCATTCACTCCTTGGACCCAGCCCGGCATGGGCTCCTTCCTGGCTGCAGTTACTGTAAATAGTTGTTAATAATGAAAAGTATTAGGATTATGATTCGCATTAAATGGGATTTAGCATAGAGTTTGATGGCATTAATGATGGAATATAATTTCGCCTAATTCTTGGAGCGATTTAAGATAATCTTAGCGGAGGAAGTCGTTTGGTTACAGTTTAGGACATCATTGCAGGACATAAGCCTGCCTCAAATGGCTTGTGCATAATTTCAGTTTAATTTTGTTAGGAGTACTGACGAAAAAGTATGATTTCGACCGACTAAAATCGGCACCAAATGGGGCCTTTCTCGGGATGCATTTGTTGCTACATATTATTTTTCATTGGCAAGTTTTGAGTCCACCTCCAACCAGAGCCCAAATCAGGAAACTCAGGGCGTTGTCAATGCTCCTTTATCATAAGTTTCTTTGTCAGTTGGATTTTATACAGGTCCGACTTGCAGATCGAACAAGTTCTTGTCAACGATGAGAAATGGGCTGTTTTGCGTTTTCTCGTACATTCCATCCCTCGATAGCAATTCTCAGCAGACTTTGCCTTTCGATGGCGTCGGATGTTGAATGATTATTTATGGCACCGGTCGACTCGATTTAGCCAACAAACCTATCGACTTGGCATGACGGTTGTGAAGAGGATACACATCATGTAATGCGCGGAACATTTGTTTCTTTAACAAGTCGGCCGATATAAGGAGACAAAATTCAAGGTGACTATTGAAAGACCTTATTTAGAGACTTAACACTTATTTAGGTATGGTGATGGCTGCAAACAATTTGGGTTTATACCTTATAAATGAAATAGCGGAAGAAAAATCTACCACACATACCGGAAGTTATGAAAAATATATAGAGAATGGTAAAGTCAATTAGAATAGATTAAAGATCGCCACAAAACCAGATAGATTACCATAAAGATAATAAAAAAAAAAATGAAAGTATTCGAGAAGAAAATTTGGGCTCAACAGATGACTGATTGTTGGTTCGATGATGTAGAAGAAAAGATGTAATTATGATATGAAAGGGTGGCATGCAAATACTAAAATATTAAATGCTGTATAGTAAGATGCGTTAGCCACGTCTTACAATCTCTGTCAAGAGCGCTTATTCTCCCTCGTATTTGACAGGTACCTTAAAGGCATGAACAAGCTAATGAGGCAGACAGTCGACAGAACAATACCTCAGCAAAGGTACAACGATACCACGATGCACGTTCAAAATGTGGCCATCGAAGCGCTGCACAAACAGAAATTATTCCTGCCAAGACTTAAACGCTTATACAAGTTGTCCACTAGTAGTCAGAACTCGAAGGTCAGAACACGAAGGTTACTGATCCCAAATCTTCAACATCCCATCAAAGAAAATTACAGATTATCTGGACAGACTATCCAATAGTCCCTATATGTGGCCGCAAATAAACGAAATATTCCCAAGAAGCAATCAGATTGGCATCAAGGATATAAAGCTTTCAAGGATGTCAAACAAAGTACACTCCTCAAATCTGGCAGCTTTGATAAAGAGTGCACTGTAGAGCTCTACACCATTTTCTTCAACTAGATAACCAATTCCCATGAGGAGTAAAACTTCGGATTCTATAACCTTCTTCGAGAAGCCATAGAGTACTGTCTAAATGGGTTGACGACAATAAAATCGTTCTACATAAACTGTTCGATTTCGGGAGCATTGCACTATTCATGCTACGTCGAAACTCGTATCGATGCTGCCTTGGACTTCGAAAATGTGGGAAATTGATCAAAGCACATCTTAGGCTTTGGCTTAGGTGGCTGAAATTAAAAATGGACAACAACATTGCACGGTAAACTTGTAGATCGAGTTCTGCATTTGCTTGGCCGACCTGATATTTTATCATTGACATTCTAAAGAGAACTTACATGGGCTCATCACAAATTCGGTCATCATTCACATATTCAAAAAAAGTGACCAAATACAAGGCAACATGTGTATCACTACTTTCAATTTGTTATAAGGTGTGACACAATAAAGCAACTGAAGTCTTGTGCTAATAAATTAATTGAAGACTATCAGTATGATTTCAGCAGGAACTGCTCGACGAGTCCCTAGATTTTCACTATATGACAGCTTTCAGAATAGTAATGTGAATTCCACAAAAGGGTCCACATACACTTCGTAAGATTTGATAAAGGCGTATGACTCTATAAACCGATTGAAAATGTATCATGTCAAGGCTGGGAATCCCAAAAAAGTTGTGAAACTGATACAAGTATGCCTAAAAGGAAACAAAGGATAAGCTAAAGTAGGAAACGTCTGATTTGAAACATTCGAGATATGTAAAGGATTAAAACAAGGAGGCCATTTGTCACCACTTCTTTTTATTTTGGTACGGGACTAACCCTTAATGGAATCACATTCATTATAGCTGGCGCTGACGATGTAGACCTTCTGCGAGATAGTGAGGAAATAATTGAGATAAATATTGAAAGTCAAAGAATGGCAGGAAAGCAAGTAGGTTTAGAAGTAATTAACGAGAAAACCAAATACATGGTCACTGACTGACTTGTATCGATCTCAACTTGGCACCTGACTGTACTCGATATAGGCTTTGAGAAAGTGGACGAGTTTAAATACTGGGAACCATATTGACTGCCAAAACGACTCGAAATAAATAAAAGACTGCATATGGGCAACGCGGGCTTCTTCGCGATCAAGGAACTATTAAATATAACTCTCCTATCCATGTGAAACTTGTCTTTGAAAGCAAGATCGTAAGGAATCTATGGTCGAAAACAGGAAGAGAAACAGATAAATGAGGAAAATTACGCAATCAAGAACTCGAAAAACTCTATTTAGTTATAAGCTTTGTCTGAGTAATAAATTCGGAGACAATGCATAAGCCCATGGCTGTTCCCAAAACCTCAGTGTCTGTTACTAAGGCACTGGAGGCCGAGGTGGACCTGCGCTCGATTTTGCTTGCTATTCAGGGACAAATCGGCCAGCTCCCACAACAGATTTATGAGCAGGCAACCCGAGTGGATAAATTTTACTTTCTTCTGCCGGGCCTTGCACACCTACAATCGTAATGCGTATACTGGTAGAGAGTCACTTAAAGATCCTGTCGGTGAATGTGAATTCACTGATTAGGATTGAGCGAAGAGCCGTAGTTTTTAACTTGTTGCAGGATGAAAGCCGCGATGTACTTTTGGTAAGCGAAACAAAGCTAAACGAGAAGCACACCGAAGACACCGACCCGGCGGGGGTGTCGCGATCTTCATCAAAAACACTTTTAAACATAGCACATATAAACATAGCATACATAAACATATATAGCGGTGAAGTGCGGCGGTTCCAGGTACTAGCGGCTTGTATTGGGTGCATTCCTCTCCGAAATGGAAAGAGAATGTTCATTGTATCAGCATATGCACTTGAAGCACCTGAACCCAACGTTTTCATCACAAAGCTCGAGACACTTTTTCGATCTCAGCGCTTAAACTCGGTAGAAAACTTCTACATTCTGGCCGGCGATTTGAACGCCAAACATAGTGATTGGGGAAATAACATACCTAACACTAGGTGGGTTCTGCAGAGCACAGAGAACAGACTGAAGACACTCGCAACGGATAGTCCGTCGTATCCTAAGAGCGGCTCCTATCTGGATCTCATGCTACTTGACTCTCGACTGACACTAGCTGACACCAACAAATGGTCTACTAACTGTCTACGGTCCTTCGTATACGACAATGACCATTGCGGGCTAAGTACCGTAATCAAATTACCAGAAGAATTCGAGGAAATGGCAGAGTATGTCCAAACGTACCCCTATAATTACAGTAGGGCGCGTTGGCAACACTTTGCCAGTTCTCTGATGAGAACGATCACTTCGAGCGCCTCCCACCGTCCTGTCAAGAAACCTGTCAAATTACGAGACAAATAGACGATGTCACTAAACAGACAATGACAGTACGACAGACAGACAGTACGATACCACGCCAACGACAGCACGGTACCACGCAACGCGACAATCGACACACTGCACAGACAGAAAAGTAGACTCCTGACAAGAATTAAACTCTTATACAGGCGGTTTACCGACAGACAAAACTCGGAGATCAGGACACTGAAGTTACTGATGGTCGTGGTGCAATGGTAATCATCACCGACTGTTGAGCCGAATGTCTGTAGTTCAAGTCCGTCCATAGTCAAGAACAATTCCTATACGGAAAAAACTGTGCAACAACATCAGTTGTGAATGAGAGATGATCAAAAAGTGCTGATGAAGGCATAACACTCGCAGCATAAAGATCACTTCAAAATTCATACCCTGTGTGTGTATTTCCAATACAATTCCTTAATGACATGGAAACAAAATAGTTACTGTGAACTACAACCAACGCAAATTCAGTGGAATCTCTAAAATCATATCTAGGACAACCACCCCCGGAGAGTAGTGAACGAACATCTTCGACACAAACCATCTGCACCTCGTCCATGTTGTGTGACAAACACCAAAAGAGCGTTCAAGAGTGTATCTCCAACAGTTGATCAAAGAGAATTACACAATATCTGTAAGTTTGTATTTAAACAATAGAATTCGTGCTGTAAAATCCAACAGCGCGAGTATGTTTTCGCAAATAAATAAAATCTTTTGGAGAAATAATCAGAATGACATTCAGGATCTGAAACTTCCGAGAACGTCAGACAATGAACGATTGCTACAAACAGTCAGCATCGATCCAGAGAGCGCAATTTTTGTGATCGAGACAGCATTCGCCCAAACCCCGACCTGGAAAACAGAGTCCTACTTCATCACTTCTACCTTCAAAATGATATCGATCATTGGCGATCAGAGAACCTTGGTTTTACCAGGTTATGGCAAACAATGCTATCGCTAGTGTAGGGTCTAACACCTGTTCATTTCGGCGGAGGATCTCCAGATTCACTGAAAAGGTAAAAATCCGCGGGAACCGACGGTATATCCACTGTTTTGCTCCGGCGCCTGCCACCAGTGGCTGTAGAGATGTACACAATCCTGTTCAACAATGCACTGAATAATGCATATTATCCAGTGCACTGGAAGACAGCCGGGGTGCAACTTATCCTCAAGAGGGGAAAAGACGCCTCTAGCCCGGCAAATCTCCGGTTAATAAGTCTCTTTCCGAGTATCAGCAAGGTCTTCGAGAAGGTGGTCCATAGAGCCCTGTCTAAATGGGTTGGGGACAATAAATCAATCAAATCCCGGAATACCAATTCGGTTTCAGAGCTGGGCATGACACTATTCAGTTTTATGGTGACTGGAAGTTAAAGATGAACACGATTACTGAACTTCCCCTTTAACGCAAACTCTATGACATGAAGCACCACTTTGTTGGAACTACATACATATCACTATGCCCAAGTCCATCCAAGTCATTCAAAAATTGTTTTCCAACTTACTGGGATAGAAAACTTCATTGGAAAAAATACGGCCCAAGCAAACTCATAGCCACTACATGGTCACCCCTTTTTGATGCAATGGAGTCTCTTGAAGCCCATTTGGGTTTGTTGCTTTCCAGAGCTTAACCGGAGAAGTTTCGAAGCTTCAAGTGATCATTTGAAGCTTCAAGGCTCAAGTAGGACTATGCAGTTCCAAATTCTTGTGAATGGATAGGCTGACTTAGCCCATTTTGAATTGAAGCACTTAGCTAGCCGGTGCGTTATCCCACTGACACGGAAACAATCAATAGTGAATGTGTTGACTCTTATACATACACTACAGCACGTACGATTATTAGGACTAAGAGTTAAAGCAAGCGCTCTTAATATGAGACCATCAACCCAGAAATTCCAGTAATTTTTAATAATTTTGAAAAGTTTTTTGTTCATGAGTCTTACTACGATAAACATCCTAATCTTGACTGACGTTTAATTATTGAAAAAAATGAAGGATACATTTATATTAGATTACAAAATTTTCATGTCCCTATTGAAAAACTTTATATAACTTACGCGCACCAGTTTACCATACGTAGATCAGGTCCAACGATCGAGGCCGATGTTATACGCTTGCAACTTGACCCCGGAAAAAAATATTGTATTTTTTTAGTAATTAGAGCTTAGAGTACGACTTTCAGAAATGAGAACCAGGACGCCTTCGTCTTGGGATATACGAGCCAAATTGTAGTTTGGTAACTTGAAATCTAGCTAAAATGGTTTCCATATTTAAAAAAACATTCCGATATTGCCCTAGTCAGGGCCACTGAGTTTTCGCTTTGACAAGATCGCCATATGATAACAGCTAATCTGGCTCCAGAGTGAAGGTAATCTGCTACATGGCTTTAATCAGGTTGTATGTGGCTTGCCAGCTGATTGGCTAATTTTTGCACCGGGTATTTGAGGAGCAATGTCTCAGAAATGGCCTCTTATTACACAGAAATTCCGAATCTGAGTACATGAAATTTTACCCCAACGAGATCCTACATAATAGACATAAGCTTGTTTGGTAGACACCTTTCTGACCGAACTGATTCGAGGCCACGTTACAAAAGTGATATCCTCAATGAAAAACCTTACTGCGGCTTACTACTTTAACAACTCATATTAAGAGGAGGTGCAGCTTAACGGCTTTGTTCCCCTGGATCATTTCTTTATTTCGATTGAAATGTGCTGATCCAGGAAATATTAGGGGGGCCGCTAGCCTTGGACGTATCCCACGATTGCGGTGGTACGGCGACTTGTTTATGTCGTGTTTCGGAAGCCTGAATACCGGGTTTAGTACAGTGGTGTCAAGCCATGATTGTAGAGACATTGCATCAACGTTTTTGGGGGCAAAATAAAAGCCCCGTCGTTGATACATGCAAGGTCAATTTCCCAAAGCAAGGCCAGTCCAACATCGATGATTAGTTTAATAGGTTAGGCCTGGTGAAGGTTGGATCTGTTTAGAGTAGAGTTGGTGGGAAAATTTAGTTTTATTTTATTTATTCATCAAAAAAAAAAAAACAGAAGAAATAGTTTTATAGTTTTAAATGTGTACTGCCTACCTTACGGTAATTTTAATTAGTTAAGGTAGTTAAGCTACACATAAAGACTTTTATTAAGATTAAGGCAAATATAAGACGAAGGAAAAAAAAGGTATTTTAATTGGAATCTAAATAACTTTGTTAACTGCTCTTTAACGATTTACATTAACGAGGTTTAATGAATAAAAATAAAAACAAGGAAATGGACGTTATAAGATCGTAAATAATGTATTGAATATGAATATTTTTATGCCGATAGGTAACCGTAAGTAACGTTCTAATTTAATTGACCATAGATGCATTCAGGGAAAACCCTGCGGTTGAAGCCGTTAATAATAGGTAAATTAACCATTTTCTTACGTGGTTAAGATATCCAGTCACGGATTGCGAAATAATTTCTCGATTTCAACGAATCAATAACAATAAATATTTATTATATGTAAAATTGCTGACGTTCTATCTAAGCTCTAGAAATAATTGCACTATTACGCCTTCCAGAAGATGTAATGAAAAAAGGGCGAAGATCAAGCATGATTTTCAGCTTAAGTCCTGTATATATTCAAAATTGTAACTACCGTCAAACTGCATGGTTAACATACCAATAGAAGGTCGGCAAACTACGATGGGCAACTTGTTTCCATATGAGTAAACTAGTCCTTCAGTCAATGCCTTGCTGTATGCGTATGTGTTGGGCAATCCGTTGAGTAATCTGGAATGTAAGAATGGAAATGCATTACATGAAAACAGGTTCATCTAAAAATAGCACGCGTACCCCGGGGTAACTAGCTCCAACGCCTTGTCATTCAGTGTTCGCACCATTTCAAGAATTGCATACGGGTCGTTGGGCGGAGTGTACGGCCTTTCCTCCAAGACACTTTCGTTGCACTGGCAATAAGAAGTGGATACATGAACGAACGCCTGCAGATTGACCATCTTCTCAGCCAGCTGGAGAACCTTTTGTGTTCCGGCTACGTTCATTTCGACCATGGGTCGTAGTGGTTGATCGAAGCGCACGTTCGCCGCGCAGTGAAAAACCACATCCACATTTGATATCAGCTCGTTCAAATCGTTTTCACCGATCCCCAGGCCGTCTTCTAGAATGTCGCCTTTGATTAGTTTGATTTTGTTTATGATGTCGGGATTTTTGTCTAAAACCTTGTTGAAAATCTGAAACAGTGATAAAGCGACATATCTTAGAAATCACATAAAAGTCCATTGCGAAAGTAAAAGTTGTACGAATTCCTGTTGAAATAAATCTCTTCAAAGACTACATTAATTATCAGAGATTGACGCTAGTCATTTATCACATGTAGATAGTCGCAATGAAAGGTGCGGAACAAAGCCCATATGAAATGCGAATGTTGGACGAAGGTAATGGCAGTAGGTATTGTAGTTCGAGTTTAAAGGATAATTACTCTTTAACAACAGTGTTGCGATACTGTAGTTCGATTGCCAATGCCCAATGGTACGCGGAAACTAGGCGCAATATGCACGAGCAGAGGCGTATTTGTTGAGTTGACTGGCACAAAAGAATAATTTATGAAAAACGCGCATTAAGCCTGTGAAGACGTTGTGTAATTCATAGTGCAAAAGGTAACTTTAGATTATGACGAGCGCAGATGCATTATTTCAGGTTGTCCGCATTCTTTACCTCTGGAGGGATAATACCTGAATGAATGTATAATCAAGCAGGGCATGAAAGCAACATGATGGTAGAGTGGTCATACGACATGTTACTAGTTATAGGTCTACATACCCGCACATATAAACTGAAAGATCGACCAAAGGCTAGATTAGAACAGACATAAAGGTTTCTGTGAAAATTCATAAAGAAGATATGTAGATTAGTAAAGGTGGCTTATGACTGACATATGACTGAGTGCGAGTACTATTAGGTCTGAAGCAACGTTTTAATCTTACACATTGTTTAACTTAGGTTTTACATGGAAGTAAATTAATGCTTAGAGGACGTTCTGAGGAGAAAACTCTGGGAAAAATAATTTCTATGACTTGACTATAGCGGGGTTCGTATCCCGTATCATTGGCACTAGAAGCCAATACTTTAACGAAAGAGCGAAGGTGCTCTCTACTCCTCCGACTACTTCCGAACGAATTTAAACACAATGCGAGGAAATGTGCATAGAAAGGCCACGACTAATGAGATTTTACTTATGAAGGCTTAGAAAACACTGGTATCATGGAACAGCATTTTTCGAGTTTTTGAAAATTGTTGACAATCGCTGTCAATTGTTTGATTGATTTATCATAAAGTGATGAGAGGTGGAGAAGGTTCATTAACACGCGAAATTTAATGTGCATTGGCAGGCGCATGGTTCATATAAAGGACCAAACTGCATGCTGTACATGTTGCGTACTTTGCATACCATAAACTCTACGAGTCATCACAGCAAATTGGTGTAAAACTTTCCGACGAACAGCGATACTAGCACAGCTGTCTGTCTTTCTTTCTATTGAGATGAAGAAAGATTGACCTGAACTCTGTGGATTTTCCCTGGTTTAATCGAACTTAAAAAAAATCGGTGATCCAAGTCACACTGTCCACATTGATGGGGCACTGCTTGTTCGACGAGAATGCCGCAGATACCGTCTCATTTGCGAACCGTTATGAAGAATGTTTTTACCGAACCAGTTCGCATTGCTCTTGATACATACTAAGATTGTCATGGATTTTTGACAGGGTAATAGACATTTATCAAGAAAAAGGTGGGTGCACTTAACAGTCAAACATCGCTATAATATCGTAGATCCTGAGACCGCAAAAAATATCGACCGGATTTGGAGACCTTCAAGATAACATACCCCACTATGCAAGAACCAGGCGGCACTATTGCTTATTTTTAAAAGATTTTTTTCTTACTCCAATAGGATTCACACATTTTTTAGTGAAAGAGCGAAAACGGGGTGGTCGTGGTGCAATGGTAACCATCAGCGACGGAAGGTCTGTAGTTCAAGTCTGTCCACAGCCAAGAACGATTCCTATACGGAAAAATTGTGCAACGACATCAGTTGTGAATGAGAGATGATCAAAGAAATGCTGAACAAGGGATAACACTCGCAGTATAAGATCACTTCAAAATTCATACTCTGTGTGAGTATTTCCAATATAACACCTTAATGACATGGAAACAAAAACAAAAAAAGTTACTGTGAACTATAACAAGCGCGACAAATTCAGTTGAATCTCCCAAATCCTATCTAGGACAACCACCCCCGAAGAGTAGTAAACGAACGTCTTCGACCTAATTCATCTGCACCCCGTCCAGGTTGTGTGGCAAACACCACAAGAGCGTAACTCTTGAACTTGCTCGAACCCTATAATGATTGAATGTTTTCGGTTTTTTTTGCATTTTTTATCAATTTTTTCTATGTCTCTAAATTTTGTAGAATATCCGGTGTTAGAGA
Source organism: Merodon equestris (assembly GCA_958301585.1). Taxonomy (NCBI): domain Eukaryota; kingdom Metazoa; phylum Arthropoda; class Insecta; order Diptera; family Syrphidae; genus Merodon; species Merodon equestris. The sequence continues at coordinate 8,031,638 of OY284413.1, read as the reverse complement.
GGACCAAGAGGGAAGTTTAAAAATGCCGGCAAGGTTTTATAATTACTAAAAAACCTTTTTTTTTTTTATAGCGTTGAACATGTCGAGTTTCATGTCATGAAAGGAGTGTTAACTTTATTATTACTATCGGCCATTTGGAACTCGGAAGTCTAGAGTCTAGTCCACAGCCCTTCGCAAAGCCTCTCTGTCATGAGTGTGTTCCTTTCAAGTTTCGCTGTTAGGTTGGGTTAGGTTAAAGAAGGGGAGTGTGATGGTTAAGCATCACTTCCACTCGGAGGCCGAAAGGCCCATTGTGATTCCCTTCATTTGTGTGGATACACATAAAACTAACCTGTCCTATCACGTGGTGGCTGAAACCACCCCGTGCTCTTAATGAATTTTAGAAGATCCGATATATCTGCATTAGCCACATCCGCTATCTCTGCCAAGAGACTAGAGACGCTAGGCGTCGATTCTGGAGAGCTGGGCAGTGGGAAAGCAGATGTTGGATCGTCTCAGTTTCTTCCTGATCGCCGCAGCTCCGGCAGAGATCGCTGGATCCCGAGTCCCATTTCTGGCCACGATGATCTTGTCGTGTACCTGTCGTTTCTTGTAAGCCAAGACGAGTTGGCTTCTTTGATGATTGTGTCATTTATGATCCGGTATAATGCGCTGCTCGGTGGTTGCAATGACTTGTCCGCTTAGCTGATGTCCAGTGCAGACCCTTGCCTGGCCAATTCGTCTGCTCTTTCGTTCCCTGCGATTGAGCTGTGGCCCGGGGCCCAGCAGAGTTTGACTTTGTGGTGTCGGATGGACTTCAGTGAGTCGCGACATTTCATGACAGCCTTTGATCTCGTTATACAGGATTCTATTGACTTCAGTGCAGCCTGGCTATCTACGAAGATAGTGATATGCGATGGTGGGATATCAGTTACCTGTAGGTGTTTGGCTGCTTTCTTTATTGCCAGGATTTCTGCTTGAAAAAACGCTGCACAGATCAGGGAGTCTGAATGATTCCTGTTTGTGGAGGGTATCAGAGTAGAACCCAGCCCCAGTGCCTGTGTCCATTTTCGATCCGTCGGTGAAGAGAGTGATCTCGTGGTCGTTGATTACGGCGTTTGATTGCCACTCTTCTCTGACGGGGAAAAGGATAGGTATTCTGAGAGATAAGTCATTTTGGAGGGAAATAAAGTCGGTCGTAGCTGCGAGGCTACTTAAACCATGTTTCTTTCCCAGGTCGTCTATTATTCTAAGTATGGCCGCATGTTCATAGTTGGCTTGCTTGCACAGAGAGGACTCCCTTAGTCTGAGAGCGTTCTTTGCAGCGCAGCCTTTTATGAATAGATCCAGGGGGAGGAGATGAAGTATCATGTCCAACCCTGCCTGCGGCGTGCTCTCTTTGTACAAGCAGCGGCTGACCTTTGTACTTTGTTGAGCATGTTCATATAGCTTTTCGTGCTGCTAGCAGTCCACCAGACTAGGGCCCCATAAGTTAAAATGGGTCTGATGATTGCTGTGTACATCCAATGAATGATGTACGGTTGCAAGCCCCATCTTTTTCCGAAGGTCTTTTTGCATGGATAAAAAGCATTCAATCCTTTTTACATCCTTTCCTCCAGGTTCCTTTTCCAGGAGAGTTTGGAGTCAATAATGATGCCTAGATATTTGGCTTCCGCTTTGAGTTTAAGTGGAGTGCCCTCTAACTTTGGGGGAGCAATTATCGGGATTTTCCTTTTCCTGGTGAACAAGACCAGCTCGGTTTTCTGGAGGTTTATTCTCAGACCGTTCTGCCTTGCCCACGAGGAGAGTTCCCTCAACGCAGATTCCATTAGTTCACTGATAGTTGGTAGAAATTTACCTTTTATCAAGATAACCAGGTCATCCGCGTACGCTATTGTTTTTGTGTCTTTCTCCATAAAGAATTTGAGGATTTTGTTAACTGTAAGAAGCCACAGTAGGGGGGAGAGAACTCCCCCCTGTGGTGTGCCTCTAGTTGTCACTTTCCTTATAGAGCTGTGTCCAATGTTTGCATTGATAATTCTGTTCTTCAACATATTTTCAATCCAGATTACAATGGATTTGTCTACTTTTATGTCCTCTAGAGCTATTATTATGTTTACATTGTCGAAGGCCCCCTCTATATCGAGGAAGGCTGCCATTGTAAACTCTTTTAGGTTCAACGAGCTCTCAATTTCACGGACAACACTATGCAGAGCACTTTCCACTGATCTGCCTTTAAGGTAGGAGTGTTGAGTGTTGCATAAGTTGCGTGATGAGTCCTCTGATGTATAGGTCAAGGAGTCTTTCCAATGTTTTTAATAGAAACGACGAGAGACTAATTGGCTTATAGTCCTTTGCGGCAATATGGATTGGTTTACCTGCCTTAGGTATGAAAATTACCTTTATTTCTTTCCACTGTGTTGGGATGAACCCCGCGCGCAAGCAATTGGAAAAAATGCTTACGAGGTGGAGTACAGTGTGGATCTGTGTTTTTTGAAGCATCGCTGGCAAGATATCGTCTGGCCCCGGAGATTTAAAGGGTTTGAATGAATTTATTGCCCATGATACTTTATCCGTTGTGATAATCTTGTTTATTACTTCTTCGGTTGTGTGAACCGTAGGAACCGTCGTCTCGAAGGAGACTGTGGTTTCAGGGGTTTTACAGCCTGGGAAGTGGGTTTCAGCCAGCAGTTCTAGGGATTCCTGACTGGATTCTGTCCAAGAACCATCTGGTTTAAGGATGAATCCCGGGACGCAGGGGTCCTTGGATAGGATCTTTCTGAGCCTTGCAGCTTCGTTGAGATCCTCTATTGATTCGCACAACTCTCGCCAGGATTTAGACTTTGCTGCTCTTGTTTTGCTCTTGTATTCGTTGAAGCTGGATTTGTAGTTATTCCAGTCTTCGGTTCTCTTCGAGATCTTTGCTCTATTGAATAGAGTTCGCTGTTAAAAATCGAGTTTCCCTCAAAGATGAAGCACGCTTTGCCCATATACAGCCTTTTATTATTAATTTTTCATCTACTTAAAGGTCCTATCGAATATAGTCGGATGAGATGGATCCTAATTGGTCAGCGACCATATATTTACTTTCCTCTTTGTTTATTTCTAAACTAATTTCTTTCGCTGTCCCTATTGAATTTTCTGCTTTTCCCTTAACTGGCTTCTCGCAGGGCTGATGTGATTCCATTAAGGGATATTCCAACACCAACACCTCTATTGCGAGTTAGCGATCGACACGACAATTGTCGAATGTGTCGACTGATTTTCGCTTTAGTATTGTGTAACCCAATCGATGGAAAGGTAGTCTATTGTGAATAAAAACATGGATATTGTGAATACACTGACGCTCGCAGTAGGGGCCATAAAACTGGTGGCAAGAGTATTTGCGAGGAAGCAGAAGCACATAGAATTTTTGTCGAGACTTACGTTGAGCATGCTCTGTCGATATGCAGAGATTGGTTTCGACGTTTCAAAAATAATTACTTTGATGTTGAAGATAAAGAACGCTCTAGCACACCGAAAAAGATTGAAGACGAAAAATTTGAAGGCATGATTTCATGAAGTCTCATGTCAGATGCTAGCTGAACTTGTAAAATCATTACAAGTAAATAACAGAGCAGTTTCGAAACTTTTGAAAGCAGTAGGAAGGATTTAGTAGCAAGGACATTGGGTGCCCTGCGAGTTGAAGCCGGGAAATGTCGTTTGAACTGCTGCTTCAACGGAAAAAAGGAAAAAAAAAAGACAGGCGATGAAAAGTGGATACTGTACGATATCCCTAAGAGTGAAAAATGGTTCCAAAGCTCTGCACTGTATTTGGTGGCATCAGCAAGTTATAAATTATTAGGAGCTGAAAAACCAATGCCGGAAGATCGCTATCGATTGCAATTCTGCGTTGAAGCCGAGCATTAAAGATAAAGACGAGCGGGGACACGACCAGATAATTTTGCTTCATGACAACGCTCAACACATGTTACAAAATTAGGTAGTTCTGCCGCATCAGTTTCACCAGATATTTCCCTCAAATCATATGCTGCGAAAAAAGTAATGGCTAGCGATGGGCATCTTTAAATATGTAAAAAAAAACGTTATCTCACGGTCAGAATATAACTACCATGTCGGAAGGACACCTCGTTTTAAGATTCAATGCAATCCACGAATCGAACCATTGTTTGCAATCCTCGTCAGAAGTAAGCTTCTGCATGGACTGGCCATTGATCATCGATAAGAATAAGTGATAATCTGTAGTCGTTAGTCGTGTCTTTCACAGTATTTCGGCCGTTTTTCCTACAATGCACGGTTCAAGTAAATTGTAGCTTTTCTGCACCTTAAAGAAAACCACACCTTTCTGATCCTTCTAAAGAGAGAGTATATGCTTGGATCCAAGGCTGGCTTCGCCATCGATGTTGATGGTTGGGTGGGTCCAAGACTTGGGATTGTGGTAGTTCATACACATCTTATTCTACCGTTTAAGCAGTAGTTTCTAGTAATAAAACTCCTTTTGACCCTACCATTGACGAGATAACCATCAACGTTTTAGGATCTTTTTCAAATGTTTAATATGAGGTTTTATCGAGGAATTCCTCCGATTCTATGTGTCGAAAGAACGATTTTTAAGACTTGCAAGTCTTACCGACAAGTTTACTCAGTTAGAGCATGGTCACCATAAACTTTTACTAAGGTATTAACGTAATAAATTAAAACTCTCTGTGTTCTTATTCACACCAACGAAATGACATATATTGAAACTGATGCCTGATGGTATTAATGGCGTGAGTAAAAAAGAGGATACATGCCGTCTCTGGTGAAACGCCATGAGTCAATTTCAACGCCAAAATTTATTAGTATAGCTTGCGTTATAGCCTTTGGAAAACCAGCGCCGAGACTTTAGCGGTCACCTTTCATCCCATAGGTGTCATGCTGACTCTAAACGGTGAATTTCGAGAAGCTATAATACAGGGAGTCGGCATCGCCCTGAAGAGAAATATCGCAAAATACGATTATTTGGCTATCGGAATTCGAACCCTGGATCATTGGTGACACAACCCACCAATCTCTGAGACATGATGCCTCCTGCCGCAATGATTTATTTAGAAAAAAGAACCGAAATAGAATACTCAATTCATTAGGTTACAAGAATATGGAAATTATAGTATTTACTGGATGACTTACCATGCATTTCATGTATTCCTCTTTTCGATCTTCTGCACTTACTCCTCGCTTTTCTCTTATAAGAAGATAAAGGCTCTTTAAATCTTGACAATTTCGCAGCAGTTTTTCCACCAAAACTTTTCCCATAAACCCTGTCGAGCCGGTCACTAAAATATTCTTATTCTCATACCAATCGGCTATATTCGATCTGTCCATGTTTCTCGAATTTGAGATCATTTTATTCGATAGTTTCCAAATGTTTTCTGAAAAACTAAAACAGAAAAGATCTAATGATTTTTTTTTATGATTTTTATAATTTATATTAATTTTTTGTATTAATTTTTTGTATTAATTTTTTATTAATTTTTTGTATTAATTTTTAATTATTCGAATTTGAGACAAATGGTCATCCAACAAAAGGTGTCATTTCAAAGTGATAGAAAATCGCAACATTTTTATAAACAGTCGTAATAGTTTAGTTCAGCGTAAGCTCAGTGATAATGTATACCAGTATTAGCTCTGATATCTTCTCTTAGTGCATGAATGTTTGGTAGAGCTTTAGAGTCTGCATCATTCCGATCGCGAGCTTGTTTAAGGTCTTAATAAAAATATGAGGTCCTAACTCGATTACAAGCAGTATGTATATCCTGTTTGAAATACCTCTGCTTTGCCAAAGTAAATTAATTTCGAAGAGATGAGTTCAACTGACTTGAAAAGTACTTGAGATTTATTCGCAGACTTTCTTGGAATGACCTCTGATTTGTCTCATAGTAGTCAATAAGAACGAGTTGATCATCATAGTTTAAAGCAGTTTCAGTCCTACTATCACTGAAGTAAAAAAATTAATGCTATACAAAATTGATGAACTGCGACCTCAGTATTATCCGGTCACCGGTTTGGTTTTAAGGAAAAGCAAATTCTGTTCTACGAGCCCACTAGACTAGGCATGCCAAGTCACCTGTTGTCCATGATTTATGTAGAGATTATGGGAAAGGAGTTTGCTGTTAAATGTGGGAACGATACGTCGAGCAGGATCTTTGGTATTAAAAACGATTTAGCCGTTAAATGACGTGTGCAGGCGACTTAGCAACATCCATGCTCCACCATCATCGCGTACGCTTGTCTGATGTGGCTTAATTTATATGGAAAAGAATCGTCTGATCGAGAGACAGTGCTTGTCTTAGAATGAACCGAACGCCAGAATACCAGTTCATTAAGTCTTTACCTAATAAGATCCGACGGAGTTGGTCTAAGCATAATCGATATATAATTTCCGTATTAAAATGACAATGAACTGATCTTCGGGGCTTTACTACGGGAGATTACTACCCCGATTAAAAAATTAGGCTTAATTTCGAAACACGCTTACAAATTATTGAATTTTGTTATCAATATTTGTGCTCTTTGAAAAATGTTGTTCATTCACTTCGACTATTTTACGGTGGTCGTAATAGGCAAACTGAGCAAGTCATTGAAGCCATAGTGACTGAATTTCACACCAATTTCAGGCAATTGAGATTGCGCAAGGCTTTTGGTCTAAAACCTCACAAAATGTAGCTTCTGCAAGAAGTGAAGCCGAATGACTTGCCACAGCGTCGAATTTTCGGCGAGAGCGTCTTAGTAAAGCTTCAGCTATGAAACGCCTTTCTGGTTGAATGGGAATAAATATAACAAAACAACTTTGGTCCGACGAGCACCCTTATGCTACACAAGACCTGCCAATGCACCCAGAAAAATGAACTGTTTGGTCGGTTTATGGTTGATTGGCGCGTATTTTTTCAAAGATGACCGTTAGAACTACCCTACCATCAATGACACCCGCAAGCGTTTAATGATTTCCAAGTTTTATTTTTTGCTCAAAATGCTGAGCTGAACCTTGTCGATATGTGGTTCCAGCAAGACAGCGCTACATGCCACATAGCACGCGCATCGATAGATCAATTGAAAAAAAATACTATTTTGGACCGATCATTCGGCCGGTTAGATCGTGCGATTTTTATGCTATTTTTACGTCAAATCACTTATTTTTGTCGATAAGCCCGAGTCAGTTGTAGCTTTATAAGACAACATTACACGTGTTATTAGCGTAATACAAGCCAATGTGCTCGAAGAAAGTAATTAAAATAAAACTTTCTGAATGGACCACTTAAAACGTCAATATTTATAAGACATTAATGGCAGACATTGGTCTATTAACTTAAATAAAAAATGCATACAGTTTTTGAATTTTCTAATGATTTTTTCCGACAATTAAAAGCTAAACGCATAAAAAAATTCATATTTGAACCACGAGAGCACCTCGGATCAGGCTTTGTTTTCCCGGAGGCATTTGTTCATATTGATACCGATACCGATACAATTAAGATGGTGGCTCAGTCATTTACCACCGCCACCAGGGAAAAATAGCTCATCCACGGTGGGTACGTTGGCAGTGCTCATACCATGAACTCATACGTTTTAGTACACCAATAGTAGTTGGGATCTCGCCGATATTTCTAAACAGCACGCCGATATTTAGTGGCTGGTAGGTAAACGAAGTATCCAGATCGGTTCATTGCTCCGGCAAGATCTTTCCCACTCTTTAGTTCGAAAATAAGATTAGGATTAGCTAGGGGATCTTTTAGAGCGTGGGCACCTCGGAAGTCCTACTTCCGAAAGGCGCAATCATGAGGGTGAGCGCTCGGAACGAAACAGGCAAATGCTAGTCAAGCTGCGCATATTTAAGATTAGATTAATAGTTAAGGTGTTACAATAAGAAACAAAAAGAAAAAATATTCGAGTACAAATTAATTCGGTCCGTTTTTTTGTGTTCAAATTTTTTTTTTTATTGAAAAAAACGTAAAAAATACATCACTCAAAGTATTGTCCGTCATCTCTCTGGTAATTTTCGAATACCATCTCTAAAAAATGAGTCCTCTCTGGCATCGATCCAATCATTGAGCCATTCTTCGATTTATTCAAAAGTCCCGAACCGGTGACCCCCCAAATCGTTTTGCATCCGTCGAAAAAGCCAGTAGTCGGAAGGAGCAAGGTCTGGAGAATACGGCGGGTGGGGTAAGACCTATCATTTCAGCGTTTCCAGGTAGTCTTTGACCGCTACAGCCACGTGGGGCCGAGCGTTATCATGTTCCACAATCACCTTGTCATGCCTTTCGGTCTTTTCTGGCCGTTTTTCACGCAATGCACGGCTCAAACGCATTAGTTGTAGTCGATAACGTTTCCCATCAATGGTTTCGCCTGGTTTTAGCAGCTCATAGTACACCACACCCGTCTTGTCCCACCATATGCAGAGCATGACCTTTGAACCGTGGATGTTTTTCTTTGGCGTCGATGTAGACGATGATGGAACGGGTTCGCCAGGCTTTGCATAGTATTTTTTCTTCTTGGGGTTATCGTAGTATATCCACTTTTCATCTCCAGTCACGATCCGGTGCAAAAATCCCTTCCTTTGATGTCCTTCAAGAAGCAGTTCCGAGGTGAAAAATCGCCTTTCGACATATCTCGGTTTCAACTCGTACGGCACCCAATTTCCTTGCTTTTGAATAAATCCAAATTTCTTTAACCGAACGGAAATCGTTTGCTGAGTCACTCCAAACGATTCTGCGAGTTCACTTTGCGTTTGGCACGGATCTTGATCCAGTAAAGCCTCCAATTCCTCATCTTCAAACTTTTTGGGCTGGCCAAGACGCTCTTTGTCTTCGACGCTAAAATCACCACTTTTGAAGCGTCGAAACCACTCTCTGCATGATTTATCGGTCGGAGCAGATTCACTATAAACTTCTACAAGCATTCGATGGGCTTCAGCTGCACTTTTCTTCCAATTAAAAAAGAAAATCAAAACTTACCGCAAATGCTGTTTATTTAAGATAAATCCGGACATTTTCGAAGAGGCAAAAAACTATGTTGTTGTCAGAAACAGACGCTGATGCACACTAATTATTGTTGACAGATGTCACACCTTTCCAATGAAGTAGGTAATCGCTTCCAAGACCAACCACAGGTGGCACCATCTTTTGAAAACGGACCGAATTAATTTGTACCCCCATACATTTTACTTATTTGCTACAATTTTACGTTCAATGGAGTTTGCGTTCGTGCCATATTACTAGACTATTTTTGGCCGGGAATGGATGGAGGAGTAGTTTCAGCAAGGGTTGGTATGCGTGTAATCTTGTTCATGCAATTTAACGCCGTTCGATTTTTTTATAGGTTCACGTTAAGTTATGGTTTTTGCCAACAAACAAACGTTAAAGTACATCAGGAACTTGCGAATGTTCCTGAAATGCGAAATTGTCACCGCATCGGCCAATATGTGTGGCAGGGTAGTGAAAAATTGCTTCCATGTACTCGTGATGATCATATGAAATAGTTGGAATTCTATACTTAATTTTATAATCTGTTATTGGCCTATACTTTAATTTACATATTGTGTTTTATTTAAATTTGAATTCGTTATGTCCTTATTGTAAAACACTGTGTAAGATTGAAATAACTAAACCCAAAACTATCGCCAACTTTTTTGCCAAATTTTTCAACCAATCTTTCGCCGCTAACTCCTCTGTACCGGACACTACTTACTTCGACTTCTTACCAAATACCTCCATTTCTCCCACGTACTATTGACCTCCATATTATCAAAAATAAATTGAATCAACTTAATGGTGAACTCACTCTTGGGCCCGATGGTCTCGCTGCCATATTACTAAAAAAAAACTTCCTCTACTCTATCTGTTCCGTTGTCAAAAATATTCAACTCATCCCTCTCCCTTGGAGAATTTCCCCAGATATGTGGAACCACTTTTATAACAACTAATCATAAAAAATGATCCTAAGAGTGATGTTAAAAACTACCGCCCCATCATCAAACTGTCACATAAGTTTCTAAGTTTCCACTCCTAAACAACATGGCTTCCTCAAATGCAGGTCTACAGAAACAAACCTTGTCGAACTTGTGTCCTCTCAGCATTAGATAATGGAAATGAATTCGACGTCAATTCAACTGATTTCAGTAGAGCCTTCGAAAAAATCTCCCACAAACTCACAAACTGCGGTCAAGCGGATAACTAAGTGGATGGTCAACAAACATTCCCACCTCTCAGTGTACGCCGACTACAACAAGTTGCTCAAGACCATTTCCTCGCAAAAAGATTTTTCCCTTATTCAATCGGACCACAACAGCTTTTCCGTCTGGTGCAAATGCTAATCAATCACTTTTTCACGTAAATGAATCGAACCCCCTCCTCGTCTCTACTTTCTCCGTAATCAAACCATTTTTACCGTTCAAGTGATCCGCGATCTTGGCATACTATATGACCAAGAGCTCAATTTTCGCGCACACTCGGTTTCGTGTAGCGGTGGTCTAAAGAATTCTCCAAACCCTACGTGACTCGATCCCCCTATATTACATTTGTTCGCCCCCTTCTTGAACACGCATCTCAAGTGTGCTCCCCTTTTTAACAAACCCACATTTCTAGAATCGAAACATCCAACGCCGGTTCCTCCGTTTCGTTCTTCGAGGTCTGCAGTGGAACAATACTTTGTTCTTACCGCCCTATCAAGACCGTCTTAAACTAATCAATTTGAGTACTTTGGAGGAAAGAAGAAGAGTTTCTGTAATCATCTTCATTCATAGACTTCTTACAGGTACCATTGACTGCGCCACCCTTTTATAACTCCATATCTCTTAACATTAACCCTCGTAATACACGCAATCGTCGTCTCTTCCATCTAGCCACCCCCAAAACCTCATACGGCTCCAATGATTCCAATTCCGTATGCTAGGAAGTGTTAATCCGAATATTAACTTCGATTTCAACCTCAGCACTACTCGTACATGCCTAAAACTCTGTCTTCTCAAAAGCCTTCCCTTTTCCCAATCTTAGTTTCTAAGGATCGCGCCGCCTCTCTCGTTCTTCTTAGTTATCTGGATTACATTGCTTACAAGATCAGGTGGTTTCAGGCCCGGGAAGTCCACCATCGATCAAATATTCACACTACGGCAGATCCTGGAAAAAACCAACGAATTCCAGATCGACGCACACCATCTATTTGTCCACTTTAAAGCCGCTAGGGATTAGCATGCATAGAGACGAGCTATACAGCGTCATGCCTAGTTTTGACATCCCTGCCAAACTCGTCAGGTTGAGCAGGATGACATTGGAGAATTCTCGCTACTCCATCAGGGTCAGAAGCGACCTAACCGAGTCGTTTAATGTCAAAAAAAGGTTTTAAACAGAGCGACACGCTATCGTGTGACTTTTTCAACATCGTGGCCATTCAATAAGTAAAGAGACAAATTCTATAATTTTAAAACTATTCAATGAATGTGTAAAATCTTTTCAGGGGTGTTAGTTGGCAACCTTGGAATATGCCCTGATCAGCTGTTTCATCATTTTATGTCAACATAACCTCAAAATTTTCAATTCACCATGGCAAGTCCACTAGAAGATTGCACCTTAGAAGAGCAGCGCTCAGTCATTAGATTTTTAGTCGCAGAAGGTGTAAAACCAAGTGAAATTTTTTCTAGAATGTTGATACAGTACGGTAAAAATTGTATGAACCGTGCGAATTTTTACAAGTGGGTTGATCGGTTTAAAAGTGGACGAACAAATGTAGGTGATGAACCCCGATGTGGACGTCCAGTGGAAGTTTCTGGTCCCTCGTTGGAATCGAGGATTGACGGACTTATTCGTGATAACAGAAGAATTACTGTTGAAATGATAGCTGAGGAGTTCAAGTAAGTGTTAGAACTGTTCACAATGTCATTCAGAACAATTTAAAGTACAGAAAAACGTGTGCCAGATGGGTTCCCAGGCAGCTTGTAAAGAATCAAGGCTTTCCATTAGTCAAGACTTAAAGCAACGAAGTTTGATTGAAGGAGACGCTTTTTTTGAAAGAATAGTGACCAGCGACGAGGTCTGGATCCATCCCTACGACCCTGAGACCAAAAGGCAGAGTAGGGAGTGGAAACACACTAGCTCTCCAGTTTGCAAAAAATTCAAGGTTCAACCTTCCGCCGGTAAAGTGATGCTGACCATCTTTTGGGACTCACAGGGTCCAGTCTATTGCGATTTCCTTGAAGATCAGCGAACTATCAATAGCCAATACTACTCTGAGATGCTAGAACACAAAGTTAGACCAGCTATCGCCGGCTATAGCAAACGCCGTGGACTCTTGTCAAAAGGAGTCATTCTTCAGCACGATAACGTCCGCCCTCATACAGCCCAGCTGACCCGTGATAAGCGTCAAGAATTGGGTTGGGAGGTCTTACCTCATCCTGCCTACAGTCCCGACTTCGCCCCATCTGATTTTTACCTGTTTCGACCACTCAAAGACGCCCCACGTGGAAAAAGATTTGCTAACAATGAGGAAGTTAAGGAAGCGGTGCAAAAGTGGCTTCGGGGTAAATCGTGGCTTCGGTAAATTCTTCGCCAAGGGAATTAGGAAGCTGCAAGAAAGATGGGACAAGTGCATAATTGTGGGGGGTGATTATGTTGAAAAATAGCCTTACTTTTGAAAGATTGAAATAAACCGTTTTTGAGCTATAGCCATTTGTCTTTTTACTTATTGAATGACCGTCGTATATGCTGTCGTCGAAAAAGAACACGAACCTCCGGCGTCTTAGTCAGGGTGCACATATTGGCAGGAATAATTTCGAGGTAGTCATGGACTTTGTCTACCTTGGCGCCGCAGTGACATGCAGCAATGACATCAGTGCCGTAATCAAGCGCATAATAACTCTTGCCAACCGCTGTTTCTTTGGGCTCGAGAGGCAATTGAAAAACAGAGCCCTCTCTCGGAAAACCAAGGTGACCATATACAAGACCCTTATCATCCCAGTCCTGCTTTATAGTTCAGGGGCATGGACGTTAGGCCGTTATCGAAAGCGGATGAGGAGGCTCAGGTCGTTTTGAGAGAAAAATTTTGCGCTCGATCTTCGGTCCGGTCTGCGTAAATGGGGAATGGAGCAGAAGACTGAACAGTGAATTGCACGGGCTGTACAACGAGAGGAGTGCAGCGCGGCGTCTATATAGCGCATGGACACCACAGCTCCCTTCCGAAATGTCTTTGAATCTAAACCTGAGGGGCGACGCGATCGAGGACGGCCAAATTTAAGGTGGCGCACGCAAGTGGAAGGAGATCTCAACTGACTAGGCGTGCGGCGCTGGAGACTGCTCGCGAAAGATCGTGCCAGTTGGAGAGACTTTTTAAAGGAGACCCAGGGTTGCCACGAGCTGTAGCGCCGACGAAGAAGAAGAAGAAGTTAGCTTGAATCAAGCTCAATAAAAGGGGATATTTGCCCCACGAAAATTAAAATTTTTGTAAAACTTACTAAAAGAATTTAGAATGACACCTCTTGGTGGATCGTCATCCACCATGGATTGATTGATTGTTAAATGTTACAGAATTGAGTTCTCTTCAAGTGCAACACTTTAATTAAAATGTCGGGCCGTTTAAATGGTTCTAATAGTTCTATTAAGTAAAGAAAACTTGTTTTTTGTGATTTTATTTTAGTGCTATGTAAGACGCAAGCCTATATACGTACACGTTGGACTTGTTTGCAATTACCGATATGCTTTGGCTACAGTAACGTTTCTTAATTGAGCCAAATTGTGAACAAATAATCGAAAATATTGCCAAAAGCCATAACACAGTAAGGCATTATGATGCAACTTGTAAGTTTTGTTTACAAGTTACTTCTGATTCACTACAATCCTTTGTTGTACCTATAGCTTCGATTCGAATAGTGGTTCGGTTACCCTCGAGCGGCTGTTCGTACTTTCGATTTCTTCTTTTCCACGCTTTTCATACTTTTTGTTATTGTCGTGGATTGCATTTTAAGCTTTTTTTTCTGGGCAGTGCAGTATAACAGTTGCATTTTGCGAATGCAGTGGCCTACTTTGGCTGGATGTCTTAAAGATTTAAGCATCTTTTGAGAGTTTCGTGTTGTGTATTGCATAAGTGCTTATTGGTGACGATATGACGTGCATCGAAAGTGCATTTAATTGATGCATGATACGATGCAATCACGGAATGGTATTTTGATATTTCACTTTTGCAACACATGCTTTATGGGAACCAGAGTTCTAACAATGCACGAAGCGCAAGTTAGTAATTACAAAGTATTCCACAAGCTACACGCCATAATGCAGTATGGCAAATGCACATATCAACTACTTGATTATAGTTGTTAACTAGCAAAAAATATGAAAACATTTGGAAGCATGTGTAGCTGAATGTTTAACATCTTGTTATGATGCTCATTAACGAACTGCCTTTAAACGGCCAAGTGTAAAATATTTACACTTAGCTTGTGTCAATATGACGAATGAATATTGAAGTACACGCCATATGACAGGTAAGTGCTTTAAGCAGCATAGATTCGATCAAAGAGGCTTCCGATATTCCAAGTGATCTTGAACGTCTTGATCACTCAAAATATTACATTTTAATTCATAGAATCAAGATCGTGTAACCATTAAGGGTTTTTCATTTGCAAAAGTTGCTATTCATCTTGGAATGATTCGGGCATTTCACAACCTCTTCATAATGCAAACAAAAAACTGCGCGATTTAGGGAATGATTCTGTATATTTAGGTAAATTGCTTTGCCGAATCTAGAAGTGCCAGTCACAAGATTAGTCATTCTAGATTGCTCAAGAGTCAGTATACTATCGATTCACAGCTCTGATTCGATTTAATTAAACATCAGGTTTTCACGCAACGAACGTTGAAGTTCAAATTAGCAACGTATTGGGGATAAGCTAACAGTGTAATCCAACAGTCACTACACTTACCAATTATCTCCAACTGTTAACCTTTAACAAAGCACTTACACGCACAAAATTCACGCAATCTCTTCGACAGACTTGCACGTTACTTGTTTTAAAATACCTCGTACGCGCGCAATTGCAAAAAGTGTTAATTGAAACGAATTACAAATTTGATTTTATCTTCCGTCGGTCGTTTGGATAGACATCACTCGAATATCTTTCCACCAGTTGCATAAACCGATTGATTAAAATTGTTTTTAAGTACACAAGAGCGAATTGAATTACGCGAAATCACTGCAAGTACGAATAGAATGAAGCGTAGTGCCACACCATCTAGGTTGCCGAAAGTTTTGTGCGCCTCGAATGAAGTAACAGCGACAACTGAATTGGAATTTTGAAGGGACGACGATCATATACGGGACTCAGATTAGCTTCTTTCATACTGTGCAGATCAGAGATCAGCTCAAGTTGCGGTATGACGAAAACCATCACTGCATGGATGCGAATTGGTCTTTGGAGCTGGTTTGTTACCCCTAATACGGGTGGGGCAGCTGTTGACTTTTTTCTTTTTTAGGTACAGGTGTGCTTTAAGCGCGAATGACTCTCTCAATCAATTACTCAATTGCACGGGTACTCTCTTAGTACGAATTGAATTTGTCTAGCCTGGCAGGTAATGGTAAGTGTAAATACCGCCGATTGCTTGTGAGTATGTACGTACATGGGTAGAATGGCATTTAAGAGCTTGCGATTTAGTTGATATTGTTTAAAGTAAATTTTGTGGGCTTTCAGCCAATTTAATTCTGTTAATTTATGAACTCTACGTTGATCTGCTAGTTTATGGCTATTCACTTTTTCCTTATGTCTCGCCTCAAGTACAAGCTCGTGGCCAAGAATTAGCGCTGTGTATTTGCTTTTAGCCAAGGTTCGGACTTTTTCTTTTGTTAATTTTCTTACTGTGGCTATGTTTATTGGATTAAGATCGTAATATTCTTACTAACCATACTATGCTCGGAAGAAGACTTATTTACATATAGATTTCTAGTCTGTTGATATTGATTGAGTAATTGGAAAACGCTTGTCCTTTCATTGGCCATGTTGAAGAGTCATTAGGCAAAACTTGTGAGAACAGAGATTCTCTTATTATCGGTTTTGGATATCTATTCAAGTGCTTACTGCCTTTAATGATTTTGTCAGCTAACACTGAGACTGAGGAGAGACATCGTAATAGAGACATTCAATGACCTAATGACTGACATGATCTGACCAACTTCACGTCGCTGTGTCTACCAAACTACGAGTGACAGCGTGCTGAAACTTTGACACTTGTTAATCCATGTCATTGTTGACAGGCGTCTGTAAGGGTTTTGTTTATAGCGTTTTTAGTTATTGTTCCATGGACAATGGAATCCAGACGTGATAGTGGCATCGCTCTTTTTTGGTTGGAAAATAACAACCGGCTATTGTAAGCGAGCTGAAATATTTGAGAGTGAGCAGAATATTGATCCACGTTGGGTTACTACGAAACGAGGAAGTGTTGTAAAGGAGACAGCGACATCGTCTCCGATTTAGAGTATGAAGGCCAGAATCGAAGGAAATCTTCGACCTGGCGGAGCAAAAACAGCTTCTTAGACATTTAGAAAAATGTGTTCGGACTCAAGGCCCTAAAGTTCCAAAAAGTATACGATCTCACACCTCGACAATGAATAAAGTTAAACCGGGAAGGACAAAGAATTGAATCCACTTGCATACTAGTGGTTTATTGCCAAATATCGTCTTCTCTGATGAAGCACCATATATTATTGAGCAACATGTCAACAAGCAAAATTATCGAGTTTTTTTGCCAGATACATAGGTCATGCGATCATTTCGACCAAAGAATGTCCTGGACCAAGGAAGCATGGGTCTTGGAAGACTAAAGACTCTGGACATTCCATCAGGACTATGCATCTTTTCACAAAGGCCGAACAAATCAAGAATGGTTGCGATGACATCTTTCACACTTTATTTCCTCGACACAATGGCTTTTGAACTTTAACGATGCGAGTCCATTAGACTTTTCTCTCTAGACAATTTTGAAGGCCAAAGTTTGGCATTATCAGGTTATCGCTTCGCCCGAAAAGGAAGCGCATTCCACTGATACACTGCTGTTTGGTGGAAAAAATGTGAACAACAAAGCGCCATGAATAAAATCAATAACATACCAAGGCTAGCGTGTATCTGCACTACTGGAGCAATGAGAACGAATCCGTCTGCAGGGATGGAAGCAATTCTAAACATTGCACAATTACATATTGCCATACAGACTGAAGCTGCCAAATAAGCCCTAACCTTACAGAGAACCTGCTATATACCAAAAGCAGGTAAAACCTCCCACACAACTGCAAAAGACTGCAGATCTATCAATCTCTCCTCCTTTCTTCTTAAGACGCTAGAAAGTCTGGTGGACCTGTACATTCGCAAAAACCCACAAAAGACATGCTTTCAAAATCGCAGCATGCTTACTGTAAGGGAAACCGTTGAAAAATCACTTACCAACAAAGAATTCACCATGATTTCCTTCCTCGATTTTGAAGGAGCTTTCAACTACATAAAACCACTAGCCATCACCAATGCATTAAGCTAACTATAGGTTAATGGTAATGTAATACTCTTTCAAACAGGTTGATTCATTCGAAATTCGGCTGCTACCAACCAAGAAAGGTAGTAAGACGTGGCACACCACAAGGAGGAGTATTATCTCCGCAATTGTGGGTGCTAGTTGTAAACCAAATATTCCTATCTCTGGAGGAAAGCGGGTGCAAAGTCACTGGTATGCAGACGATATTGCACTAGCAATTAGTGGGAAACATCTCCCAACAATCAGGGATTTTATGGAAGCAGGCCTAGGCAAACTGGCCAGTTGGGTAGAGAACTGCGGACTTGGAATAAATCCCTCCAAAACGGAGCTAGTTTTGAGAAAACGGCAAATCACTCCACCAAAACTCAATGGGAAATACCTTAGATTCACAGACCACGCCAAATATGTACCTTGACATAATACTCGACAGGAAGCTCAACTGGAATTGAATGCGGAAGAACGCACCAAGAAAGCAACAACTCTTTGGCACGGAAAAGGTAGAAAAATTGTCGCTGCGACTTAAGGAATCCGCTCACTGGAGGTTCTCCGAAATAGGGCGCGCTGGTTTTCTTCGCCAAAGCAATGATGTAAGTGAAGTCACGGACTTTTTAATCCTGACCCTTGACTTCAAGATTCTCTACAAAACAACAATTCCTAACCGACGACCATGGGAGGGGAATGAATTTCCAAAAAAGGCACTGCACTGGAAATATACACAGACAGGTCTAGGACAGGTAATGATGTGGGCGCCGGTGTCTATGCACCGACCCTAAAAATCAGTCAATCCTTTAGACCACCGAATCAGTGCAGTATATTCCAAGCTGAATGAACGGCAATTCGTAAGGTCGCCGACTGGTTGTCTGTGAGATCGATGAACAACAGAGACAAAGTCATGCACGCAGATAGCCCAGCTGTAGTAAAAGCACTCGAATCACCAATAACAAGATCAAAATTGTTCAGGCACTGCCGCACGTCTCCAAAAAATATATCGAGCACATGCGCTGTAACGTTGTGTTGGATACCTGGACATAGCGATATACCAGGGAACTGTGAAGCTGACGAACGAGCCAAAATAGGCAGTTAAAGGGGAAGTCCACCCACAAATGGAAACGCAAAAATATAAAATCTCGAAAAATACAGTGCAACAGGCAAATGAGGCAGGCAGAATATAAGCAGTCTAATCGGAGTCCTAACAGGGCATTGCTCCTTAGGGAAACATGCCGCAAGATTAGGACTGCCATACAACGACTACTGCAGTAGATGTCATGATGAGGAAGAAGAAGAATCTCCGTCCCATTTTCTATCTAATTGACATGCTCTAGCCTCTAGAAGACGATTTCCGGGAGAAAATTCCTAAACCTCCGAAACGGAGAAAATATCGAATTTTATTCGGCATTCAAAAGGGTTCCAAGAGTATAGGTGGCCAAGCCGCCTCAAGTGGTAGCACAATGGACCGTTATTGGTCTAAGTGAACCCCACCGTCTTTTACGGAGGGAAGCCATCTAACCTAACCTAACATAACCTACAGAGAAATACAAAGAAGGAGACCTTGTTGGACATCTAGTAATTCTTAAAAAAGTGGATAACATCTGAGAACTAACCCGAGTGAGTGATCTGATGTCCCCTGAGTTAAACTTTAAGAAATACTACGAAGTACTCATACCAAGTAGAGAGGAATGGAACAATAACCCCCTTGGATGAAGTATGGAGCCTAGAAATGGCAGAAAGATGGGTCGAAATCTGGAAACAAGGTTGGCGCTGGCGTAATAGGACCAAAATGTAGCCCACACATACCCCCCTGCAATCAGTCAACTATATTTCAGGCCGAGTGATTTACAATCAATGAAGCAGCACTTAGCATCACCCACTAGGATATACTATAAGGATAACTATATTCTCAGACAGCCAAGCGATTCTTAAATCGCTAAGGAGGTACACCTTTAACTCTAAAGCTGTCTAGAAATGTCACAATTTACTAAACAAACTGGTTGTAAACAACAGATTAAAGTTGATCTGGGTGCAGGTCATGAAAACCTTGAAGGCAATGAAAAGGCTGACATACAAGCCAAGAAAGGTGCTCAGACACCTTTTACGGGTCCATCTTTCCTTTATGGTTTTGTTATGGTTTTGACAGGTCCTACACTTACATAAATGGATCATACAACAAAAGACCAATTCTGGAACAGACAGGAGGATATTAAACACTCAAGAACGTTCATGGAACAGATTCGCAATCCCAAACGTGCTAAAGAAGCTCCAGAACTAAATAAAGCCGACCTAAGAGTGCTATGTGAGGAACTAACAGTACACGGGGGATGCAACTACTACCTTTATAAAATGGGTCTTAGTAACAACATTAGTTGTGAATGAGAGATGATCAAAAAATGCTGACGAAGGCATAACACTCGCAGTATAAGATCATTTCAAAATTCATGCTCTGCGTGTGCATTTCCAATATAACATCTTAATGGCATGGAATAAAATTACTGTAGAAACTACTAACAACGCGAAAAATTCAGTGGAATCTCTCGAATCCTATCTAGGACAACCACCCCCGGAGAATAGTGAACCAACATCTTCGAAACAAACCATCTGTACCCCGTCCAGGTTGAGTGACAAACATTATAAGAGTGTAACTCTTGAGCCTGCACGAAAAAAAAAAAAATCTGCCAGCGATGTGGGCAGGCCAAGGAAACCATGGAACACATACTGACCACCTGCTTAAACCTTTCCACAAAAAGATTCAAATTGACAAGTAACACAACCATAATAGGGAAATACTAGAGAAGTTGTAAGATTCTTCAAGGCAGCACTCAAATCATGGATCAAAAAGGGGCTAAAATATGTAGATCTTTATGGTCGCAGTACAAGTGTGTTCAGGTGACACACCCCCAGTTTTTCAATTCACTTCAAGTGGGACAAACTTACTGATCGCTTTAAGGAAATTATTCGTGCCGAAGTTGGCCATATCTAAAATACTAATCAAATCTTTCAATTTGAATGAATTTCCAACTTTTTACAAAGATAATTGTACATCATGATGAGATCGAGGAGTGAAGTTCGAACCTAGCTGCGGCTATAAAAACAATGCGCAAGCCATTAGTGAAATCACAGTTGATGCTGAGAATATGGAAATATCAATGGTGCAGACTGTACAACGGTGATCATGGTCAAAATGCCGCTGTCAAGTAGAAAAGTGGATCAAAACGAGAGAGAAAAATCTACGAAAGACTGACGGATTTCAGATCTTTACAAACCAACTCTTCGTCGAACTCCTTAATGAAACAGCGCGAACCATTGTCATCCTGCGCATCTTAACATTTCCAAGTGTCAATCAATCCATTTTCACCATTCAGGTGATCCGCGACCAAGGCATATCGTGTAATCAATTTCCGGATGATATAATTTCATAAACCACTTTACCACCCGGCTTCATGAAGCTATGATCTAAGAAAATCTCAAACATCTTCGTGATCTTCCGATCGCTCTAAATATTCTTAAGCGAATACGCCTCTCAAATGTAGTGTTCTGACCCATATATTCACATTTCTGTTGGAGAATGAGAGCACCTTGCACCATCTTCCTACTTTTCCTAATTGAGGTCCTGAACTTGTATCTTCTTCTTCTTCTTTTCCTTTTTCCAGCGTTGTTATGGTCAGAAGTGTAGGACCATAACCTTCCCACTTAACTGCATTCCTACTGGTCCGCTTGTGGGGTCCGCCGGTTTGACCTCAGAAAGTAGCGGCAGGCTTCCCGGGTTGGGATTACTTCATCGCTGAGGCCAATCAAATGCTGGTGTTTTTGCATTTGTTTGCACCAATTGTTTTTCGGCCTGCCTTTTTTTTTTTTTTTTTTTTTTTTTTTGTGACACGGGCATGCTCCAGATTTTTTTGTTTGATCTTATTCTTACAACACCGGTGATCTCCAGTCGTGTCAACCCACTGATTTGCATGCACCCTTGTGGGGCAGTTTAATGATGGTATATGTGTCCCTAGGCTCACCTTGGTGTTTTCTAAATTGCCTAGATGTGATTTTCTTTACCTTTGTTTCAGTCGCCTTTTACGACAAGCGAGAGGTATCGCTGCAGGGATATTCTTAACCCGTCCCTGCACGGAAGGAACATTTCCTTGTATCTATCAAGAATATCTATCAAATCCACCTTAAACCAATTAAATTGAATACACTAATACAACGGAAAGAAATATTCGCCATCCTCTTCATTCGTCGACTTCTTTCAGGAATCATTGACCACACTATTTTATTTTTTTTATAGGGGTTAACGTTAACACAGGTTAACGCTTATGGTGTTAGTCACACAACCAAGACGGGGTGCAGATGGTTTGTATCGGAGTTGTTCCTTCACTACTCTCCGGGGGTGGTTGTCCTAGATAGGATTCGAGAGATTCCACTGAATTTTTCGCGTTGGTTCTAGTTCACAGTACCTTTTTTGTTTCTACGCCATTAGGGTGTTATATTGGAAAGGCACACACGGATTATGAATTTCGAAGTGATCTTATACAACGATCAGTTTTTTTTTGATCATTTCTCATTCACAACTGATGTTGTTGTACAGTTTTTCCGCATAGGAAATGTTCTTGGCTTTGGACAGACTTGAACTACAGAACTTCTGCACAATAGTCGGTGATGATTACCATTGCACCACGACCACCTTCAGCTATCATTTTCAACACTAACTCTGCGAAGTCCGTTTTAGCAAACATATCCTCAATAAAGTGTCCGAGTACGCTATATATAATTAACTACTTCGATTCCACATGAAAGATCTAAACATCCCAACACCAACAATATAGGCCAAACGAGATGTGGTATCAAAACGGTTTAAGGTCGATAATGAACTTACCGAGACCTGCGACGTTAACATTGATTGTGATGCGATTTCTTTAACATCTTCTTTTAAAAGATCTCGAGGGAGTCAATGAGGCTCTATTTACAAGTAGTAGCTACGTTTCTCGAACAACAGCTCTAGTGTTTTTTCTAGGCGCACGAAGAGCACCTAATGTATGGCAAATGTGTAAGAATATAAAATCACACCATCCCAGCGGCCAATTAGTCTCTACTTCGAGAAGTCGCACGTCCAGGAAATTTGTCACACATCAAGTCACGTAAAGAAGAATCTGAAATGGTCACGAGGTCTATCGATTTTGAAACAGAATATCTTACAGTCTGAAAAATCGATTTTGCCACTGGACAAAGTGGTCAATGAACTTGACTTTACTTAGACTAAACAATTAGAATTATGAATGAAATTTTGGTTTTAATTATTATAATTCCATTAGCAGCTCTCAGCCTCGTCTATCTTCATACAAGTTTTATATACCAAGTCAGGCCATCTCCATATGGTGAACGAGACGACAGGAGATTTTCGTTCGTATAATGTTTACTTAATAAGTTAGTAAGGTCGGCACAGAATAGTCTTCGTATACTCAAAATACATTTATGACATAACACTCGTAGCAAACGGGGCGGTGGAATATCTGAATTTTGGTTCATTTGCCTCGTACTTGCAAAGTCAAAGTCATATAGACAAGCATGTAAGCGCGTACTTGTGCTTGTTATAATCGAAGTGCTAAGTGATAAGTTATCATCCGGGTGAATTCTAGTTAAAAAAAATATAAAAAAAAATATCGCCTGGCTAGTGGAAGCTTATTCTTACGGAAGCAGCTATCGTGGCCTTTGAATTCACTCATTGTTAAGTTGACCCATGTAATGGAAATTCAAATATTTTAGATAAATAATGTTGACATTGGAGCGGAGTGTCATGGATGCATGCATCTTTATAAGAAAATCTGTTAAAAGAAGTCAAATTTCGTGGTAAAAAACTTCGATTGTGTTTACATTGATAAGATGGGTTTTTGACAAGCCTTTTCAGAATTATTGCATCGTTTTCATTTAAGATTAGCATACATATATCGATAAGAGAATAGATAATGCGTTAGTAGTCGAGGTTATTCTTCATAAAATAAAATTATTCGACTAAGCAAAACTAAATAAATAACTGGCCTTCAAGTTTGCCGATAACCTCTAATTGGTTCATATTTAAGACAGAGGTTTGTTGGTCGATATTAGTTTTACATCATGGAAGCAACAAGCTAAGTGTGACTCACTTGCTTTCTCATTGCCTGGCAGACTTCTGTGGCCTGGGATCCATTCAGAGTTCGTCTTCGTATTCTTTAGTAGCACAATTTATTAATATAACCAAGCCTGGCTGTAGAAAAAGATTCCGACACTTTCAAAGGTATTAGTAATGTAACATATGATTTCTACGTTGGAAAAACAACACGTCTTTTAAAGCTTCCCAAGAATGAAAGTACTATTCAGCAAGGGAGCAAGGGTTAATCTGGTAAATGAGGGCAAGTGGAATAGGACTTCCTATTTAAGCGGTTAAAATTAGGATTTCAACGATTTTGCAACATATGGCAAGCTGTGTGAGCGTTGATAGGAGTAAAATCTCCTTGTGGTGTCTCTGTGGCTAGCGGTCATTTTTTCTTCAATCCCCTGGTAAAATGCATCAATTGCAGTTGATGGTGATCTTCTGCGATGGTCTAGTTCCATTTGTGCAGCTGATTTTTTAATTAAAATATTATTATTAACGGCCATTTGGAACACGAAGTTTAGAGCTTTCGCTTCCCATCAACCCATAATCAACCCATTGCTGATTGAGATGGTGACTGGTGACTGAAGTGGATCACTTACGACAAGCGAAAACGGTCGTGGTCAAATCGCTGTGAGCTGTGACGAAGCCAGGATTGACGCCGAGGAAGGTTTTACTATGTGTTTGGTGGAATTGACAGGCAATCATTACTATGGGCAAGGGGAATCATGCAATAATGTGGAGCTGTCAATGTTACCGCTGAAAAGGTCGTGAATAATAAGAATGTCTGCAACGGATAAACCTACGTTGAATGGCGAAACCTACGAGAAGTGACCTAACGAAGGTAATGTATAATTATTTCGAAAATTGGGGAATTCTTTGGACCAACGTTTCACGAAACCGAGTAATGTTTTCGATATGGAGGCGAAAGTTAAGTTCACGGTCACAAAAGACCCCGAGATCAACCAAGAAGTTGATAGGGAGAACGGTTTCATTGCGAATAATGTAGGTTCTGGGTGGTGAGGAGGAGCGCTTGCGGGAGAAAGTGATGGCTTGGCGTTTGCTGACATTGAGCTCGACATGGTTTTTTGACAGCAAGTAGTAAACCTGTTAATGTGAGATTGAAGAGGGCATGAGTCAACAAGGGAAGATATGCATGTGTTTAAATATTTTCATATCATCGGCATATATGGAGAGCTGAGAGTGACTGGGCCGAGATGACTACCTTGTGGGACAACGGAGGTAGCACTAATTAAATCAGAGATTTAATCTTAGCTTTTCATATTTGTTCCAGCACTCACGTCTCTGCTCTTCGGCCGTAGAACTGGAAGCACATTAAATTCCAACCTTGAGAGCATAATAACATGGGGTGAATGGCGCATGCGTCGATGAAACCGAAAGGCTTTCCATCCTTGTTATGTGTGTTAATACAACTTTTAGTTGGATTGACCACATATTCGAGGTCGCCGGGAACGCTACGAAATGTCTTCAGTTTACAAAGCCTATATCCGACCCAAGATTGAGTACAACATTCATATCACTTCTGGTGCTTCCAAGATCTCTCTGCACCTGCTAGATAGAATAGGTTAGGTTAGGTTAGGTTAAAGAAGGAGAGTGTGATGGTTAAGCATCACTTCCACTCGGAGGCCAAAAGGCCCATTGCGATTCCCTTCATTTGTGGAGTACACATATAATTAACCTGTCCTATCACGTGGTAGCTGAAACCACCCCGTGCTCTTTATGAATTTTAGAAGATCCGATATATCTGCATTGCCACGTCCGTAATATCTGTAAAGAATCTTTGGCCCAGCGACGCTAGGCGTCGATTCTGGAGAGCTGGGCAATGGCAAAGCAGATATTGGATCGTCTCCGTTTCTTCCTCATCGCCGCAGCTCCGATAGAGATCGCTGCAATCCGAGTCCCATTTCTGGCCACGATGATCTTGTCGTGTTCCTGTCGTTTCTTGTAAGCCAAGATGAGTTGGCTTCTTTGATGATTGTGTCGCTTATGATCCGGTATAATGCGCTGATCGGTGGTTGCAATGACGTGTCCGCTTCGCTGATGTCCAGTGCAGACCTTTGCCTGGCCAATTCGCCTGCTCTTTCATTCCCTGCGATTGAACTGTGACCCGGGACCCAGCAGAGTTTGACTTTGTGGTGTCTGATGGACTTCAGTGAGTCTCGACATTTCATGACAGCCTTTGATCTCGTTATACAGGATTCTATTGACTTCAGTGCAGCCTGGCTGTCTACGAAGATAGTGATATCCGATGGTGGGATATCGGTTACCTGTAGGTGTTTGGCTGCTTTCTTTATTGCCAGGATTTCTGCTTGAAAAACGCTCCACAGATCAGGGAGTTTGAATGATTCCTGTTTGTGGAGGGTATCAGAGTAGAACTCGGATCGAACTCGAGTGATTTCGATCGATCACAGCGTTTGATAGCCACTCTTCTCTGTCGGGGAAAAGGATTGGTATTCTGAGAGAGAAGTCATTTTGGGGGGAAATATAGTCGGTCGTAGCTGCGGGGCTACTAAAACCATGTTTCTTTCCCAGGTCTTATATTATTCTAAGTATGGCCGCATGTTCATAGTTGGCTTGCTTCCACAGAGAGGACTCCCTTAGACTGAGAGCGGTCTTTGCAGCGCAGCCTTTTATGATTAGATCCAGGTGGAGGAGATGAAGTATCATGTCCAACCCTGCTTGCGACGTGCTTCTCATGGCTCCCGTTGTACAAACAGCGGCTGACCTTTGTACTTTGTTGAGCATGTTCATATAGCTTTTCGTGCTGCTAGCCTTCCACCAGACTAGGGCCCCATAAGTTAAAATGAATTTTCGTGGATAGTTTCATCCGGAAATCCGATCGAGCTCAAGTTTTTCTCCGGGATATTTTTCTCAAGGAAAATCAGCCATATTTAACATCAAAGTGTTTTAACAATTTTTGATGCTGTTTTGAGTGTTGTGTTGTTATGGTGTATTGTCATCACTCCTGTGCCTACCTTTGCCATTTTTTTCATGGGACAGAGATCCATTTAGTCACCTCTTAGTTAAGGTAATTAATTGTGCTTAGGTAAAAGTCTAAGAAAATAAACAAGTAAAATGCCATCAAAATAAAAATGTTGCTCAGTTCAAAAATGAAAAATATTCGATTATTTCCCTCTGTCAACTCAGATTGCGATTTGTGAAGAATAATAAGTCTACGTGCAAATATTGCTAAAAACAATGACCTTAAAATTATCATCAACTTACCCAATTTTCATATCTAGTAATGACATACTTAAAAGTCTCCACTATAATGGCAGCAAAACTGTCGTTGAGTCAAAAGAGGGCCATTAATAATTGTCTCAACCCAGAAACAGTCAAACGCTCATAGAAATAAGTTAATTTCTTACGCTTGGTTGACTGATAGTTTTATGGTACATTAGCATTACATGTACTTCCTATGTCTCACCAAATGACCTTCTTCTATTGAAGATTTATTTACCGAAAATAGGCGACAGAAATGTTCGCACCGCAGATGTCTATACCTTCATATATTCAGCACTTATCTACGGCCTCCGCGTTTTATGAAACTAGCAAGCTGGCACAGCGCTGTGCATAATGGGCTTTAATGGTTTACAATTTAAAATTTTAAATTGGTATCATAAATGATTGTAAATTACATATACGAGTAGATGCCTGGTGCTTTTCATCATTATTAGAAGAGTGACAGACTGTGCGTCGCGCGTTTTGAACCTAACTTATCTGTAAATCTTTTATTACGAAGAGTTTCATTGACCTTCAATAGGTGTAGGACTATATCAACTCTGCTAAAAATGTACACAACCATCACACGAATCATTAACTTCCATGCGATTGTGATTCACAGGCTTTAGTTGGATGCACACTTCTTGCTCTTTTTACATCTGTTATTGCTGACTATACATCCTGTTCCCATAGAAAACCTGTTGGCTATGTTCAAGGACAATTAATGGTTCTGTTATCCTCTTTATCATATATTCACACAAAATGGTTAAAAAACACTGAGAAAAGGAATGCCAAACCGGTTGAAGCCTGTAGTGCATTATCTAGCACAAATACATTTAGCGTAGCGCGAATTGGCTTGATGATGGAAGCAACATGGTTTTTCCCCTGGATGACAATTCTCGCATTCAAAACTAATTCAGTCATATTTCATGTATAAAATTGCTTTAGATGTCTTGTTCCAAGGCTTAGACTTTTAATGTTTCCTATTAATAAACTTTATTCATTATCACATCGAAAGGTAAATTCAATTTTATTCCAACCAAGTCCAATAAGTTGCTACTTTTCATTATACAATTATTAATGTCTGGCACAACTGAACAATAACCATCTTCATAAAGCAGTAACATCCTAAGCTTTATGTCAATTGGGTTCATTGATCACTTGTTTGTAGAAGCACTGAGATCACAGTTTCGTTGAATTTTTTTATTCGTAATGGAACTCGAACATATTTAAAAGTGTGTTTTTCTGTGTTTTTCAATAAGGAAATCGGGTTGAAACTTACTCCAGGAGTACTATGGATGTTAAATTTAAGCTCAAAATTCGATCTCGTTCGATTTGACCACCGCAAGTACGTCCCCCCCACTCCTCCCTCCCTCCCACCTCTCTTCGACTATCAGCTGGAATTATTCCAAATTTGTGTTAGTACAAGCTAACGATTTAACGTAGCCCCACAAAAAAAAAAACGTTAAACCAACAGCGTCAAATCGCAAGAGCCCGGTCACGGCCATTCGAACACCATTTCTTGGATCACACGTTAACCGATTTTCCCTTTTGATAAAACTATTGTTTGACCAGCTGCATGTGGCATGTGGCACCATTTTGTTGGTACCACTTATCACTGATGTCATGTCGATCCAGTTCTGGCCAAAAATAGCCTTTCATATAGCGAGTTTCATTAACCGAAACATGGCGATCGGTCTCATCGATAAAAAATACGGCCCAATCACACCTCCGGCTTTAAATCCATCACACATTTTGCAGATGCAATGGAGTCTCTTGAAGCACATGCGGGTTGCTGATAACGCATATTTTGTTTACTGACAAAACTGAAAATCATTTTTCAATGAAAATTGAAATTTTCTTCGATGCTTCAATCAGGTTTTGAATACACAAAAATCGCTACATTGTTGACTAAAAAATTTCTAATTCCTACGAACGGCCTGAATCGACGGATTTGGTTCATTTTTACCTTAGCACTTATGGCAGCGATATTTTCGGTATTTTTGGAATGTATTGATTCGAATTTATTCGCTTTAACACGCACAGCCTGTCTGTCACTCTTAAAGCTGCAAAAGATCGTCTGTTAAGTTTTTTTGTTAAATATTTTCTTAGCCTAAATTAAGTTAAGTTAGTTAGTAAGGTATTTTAAGATATTTAACATAATTAAGCTAGTTTTAAGCATTTTTGTCTAGCGTAAGAGCCATCTTACCTTAAGTAGAACTTGATAAAAACGAATTAACAACAAAAAAAATCCTGTGCAAGAGAGCGTTGTGGCGCAGTGGGTAGTGTGTCGGTCGCTGACGCGTGCTGAGCGAGTTCGGATCCCGATAACACCAACGCCGTCAAATTAATATTTCGCGGCTTCTCTCCTCGGCGGAGTACTGGCAAAACCCCCCGTTTTGCTGTACCAAGCATAGGTAAGTTGTACACTTGCCTTGAAAAAGCTTCTCAGCTCTCGCCGTTCGGAATCGGCATTAAGCTTTAGGTTCCGTTCACTTGTGTGAAAAACAAATCGCACATAACATAAGTGATCAAAAGAAGCTTGGCTTTGGCTCTTCACGAACTATAACGCCATCTAAGGTGTCTGTCTGGCAGTACAATGGACCAATATTTGTGTCTGAGTGCTTCAACAGATAGCAGAAGCCTCAAAAAAAAAAAAAAAAAAACGTAATCTTGTTAAAAATTTGACAGATCATAAAAAAAGTTTGAGAAGTTTGAGATAAAATTCAAAATTGTTATGTACCTACTGGCAAACTCTGTATTTAAATCTAAAGTCACGAGCGGCTATCGATAGAGTTTGCTAGCACCTCGATGTAGATAAAACGGTCGCGATCTTAGCACGTTATAACGATACTGGCATGTTGCAAACGCTATGGTGAAAATCGGGACAAAAAACAACGGTATCAGTGTCAGAAGTGTAAAGTAAAGGCTCAAATTGAATGAAATCCTCCATGGAGTGACAGGAAAATGATCGTTGATCTGATGGTATTAAATGTAACCATATAACGGATATTTAAAGATTGACTCAGGTTAATGATTGACAGGCTATAGGAGGACAATATCTTACCGATGCTCAAACAAGGCGAGTTTGATAGAGCAAAGGAGGTGTTGTGCGAATGTCATGCCAAATATCGCGTTATCTGACGGGAAAAACGTCTCAATCGATTAGTTCGGAAACGAACAGAAAGATCGTGATTATTTAACCGAAAGTTCATACGAATATTTGAACCTTCAATTGGACACCAGAAATCACACGTCATCGTATGTCACATGTTTTGGAAGTTGCCTGGGGCAACCAAGCATTTCGATAGAGAGGATAGAACCATGATACTTCGGGACTCGAAACTATTTTTGTTTATTTTTAAGTTAGCTTTTTTTCTAAATTTGGTTTTATTTATTTAATTTTATTATTTTATGCGCCCTTTACTTATTTTTACTGTAAGGAATCCCTTTGAATATTTTTGTGATTACCTGGATACCTTTTATTAAGGAATATGCCAGGACCTCAAACACAAGCTACCTTTCTTTTTTTGGAAAGATTTTGAATACCGATTCCGAAGAGGTCAAAAAGTTTTGGGGTCTAAGCATTGTCGCAGCGTTGTTGGGCTTCCCGAGGCTAAGAATGGGAAGCAAGAAACAGATACTCTTTGATTGCCGACAACATGACAAGAGAAGTTTTATGACCTCAGAAACTCTTTGAAGGCTGTGGCCTACGTATATTTGGCAAAGAATCAGAACCCAAGTCTCAGTCATGAAAGACCATTGGTGTCAATATCGACGAAAAAATGATTCCTTTTCGTTTATAAGAGGTAAGCACAACCCTGCCCTGTAATTTAAAAAAAAATCGTTTTGACGACGACCTATGGTTTGCCGTTGGATTTTATGCTCAACGAGGAAAAGGGAAAAGGTATAGTTCCAGTACGTGCTCCGCTGCCTGATAGGCTTGTTCTTGCTGACTCTCTGCCAGAAAATACTGTTTTTTTCATGAATAGTCCATCAATCTAATAGACACTCTCTTTATTCATCGTCGCATGTTTGCTTCAGGTACATTAATGGCTAATCGAGTACCCAGGAAAGTTTTATTCAAAACTGACAGTCAAATGACGAAAGGAAGGACGAAGGAATGACGAAAATGTTTGTGTGATCAAATGGTTTGATAATAAAGCCATTCTTTTCGCATCTAGTATTCATGGAGTTCAGTTTCTGGACACTTGCCGCTGCTGGTCCAGAGTAGATCAGTCGTCCAAATGCAACAAAAAAATATAATGAATATATGAGAGGAGTTGATTTGCCAAACAGAGTTAAGGGAGAATATGCAATGCGCTGCCGGACAAGAAAGTGGACAGGAAGATCCTTACACCATTTTATGGACTTCGTTCTAGCTGCATCTTGGATACCGTTAGGAAGGAAATCGGTGCGGTTGGCTAAGAAAAAATATTTTGACCTACTTTAACTTTCGGCTAGATATTGCTGAAAATTGAATTTTTAATTCCTTAAACCGAAATCTTGATGGTGAAACAGAAATAAGTGATCCTGATTTCAAGATAGGTAAAACCAGTACTGGAATTCGGCGAAGAAAAGCACAACTATTACCTCCAGTTCTCGGAAGAACATCAATGTCAATAACAAATTTTGAGGGCTTACACTGCTCCAAAGTACCTATGTAAAAACCTAACGTATGTAGGGTGCAGGACATGCAAAGTGCAAGTAATAATACTATAGGCCAGCAACTCACTAAGGAGAAACAGCGTGAGAAACAGTTTCGATGAGTTAACTTTTGTGAGATTTGAGTCCCTTGACATCGGCAACAAAATCAGTTGGTTAATTATAAGGCTATACAAATCACAAAAGAAATACAGTGAATTCCGCTTATTTGGGACACATCGGGCTAAATTTGTTTGTCCCAATTAGTCTATCCCAATAATAGGGAATCCACTGTAGTTTGGTTTGGGATGGTTGGGTTGGCTTGAACAACTTCATTAAGAATTTTGGCTCGTAAGCTTTCACGGTAGTGACATAAATCTTCGCGCTGATATGATAGGTTCCACAATAGCTCAAAGTATGAAGCCATTTATCCCTAATAGAATAATGAGTTTTAAACCAAAGAAAAACGAGGACGATAGTTTGAGCATCAAGGAGTTTAAATTAAAAGCACAACCCTATTTTTTTTTTTTTTTTTTTTTTTTATAATTCGTGCAGGTTCAAGAGTTACGCTCTTTTGATGTTTGTCACACAACCTGGACGGGGTGCAGATGGTTTGTGTCGAAGATGTTCGTTCACTACTCTCCGGGGGTGGTTGTCTTGGGATTCGAGAGATTCGACTGAATTTGTCGCGTTGATTGTAGTTTTACAGTAACTTTATTCCATGCCATTAAGATCTTATATTGGAAATGCACACGCAGAGTATGAATTTTGAAGTGATCTTATACTGCGAGTGTTATGCCTTCGTCAGCATTTTTTGATCATCTCTCATTCACAACTGGTGTTGTTGCATGGGTTTTTTCCGTATAGGAATTTTTCTTGGCTATGGTCAGACTTGAACTACAGACCTTCCGCTTAACAGTCGGTGATGATTACCATTGCACCACTACCACCCCTTGAGAAGAACTGTACGAAATTCAAACGAAAAGCAAATGAAATGAAGTAAGATTTTCTGGTCGTATTTTATAGATTGTGCCTCATCCTCCATTAGGACATTTATTTACAATAACACTTCCGCTGTCAGCTTATTACACAAAGTCCGTGTGCTTCCAATTGTGCATCCAACTTGCGTTTTGCCTATGTACATACATACATACATACATATGTACTTGAGAGTGTTGAGTTCCTTAGGTAAAATACAATTCGCACTTCTTCAATAGGTAGAATACATAAAGATCTCAATATAGAGGTCAGCACAAAAAATATGGTGATTTTTATTTTACTCGAAAAATATTTATTTATTTATCAATATCTGCTGTATCCCCTTCAAAGTAATCCCACTCAGATATAATTCACTTGCGCCAGCGCATTTTGAATTCTCGAAGCGCTTCTGATATGTATGCGCTTTTTGGTATAGCCTTGAGCTCTTCCAGCTATTTAATTTCATTCAGACCTTCCGAAGATCCAGTTCGGTCAACGAAGATTCAACGAAATCGGGCATAGTCACCCGCATATATACATGCGGGTAATGTCAGCAACCTGGCAGAAACTTACTGGTGAACCTAAAAGTATGCAAGCCTGCGAGCTCTATGACCAGAAGAGAAGTGATGAATGTACCTATTCTTTTTCTTCTTTTCCTTTTTCCGGCGTTGTTATGGTCAGAAGTGTAGGGCCATAACCTTTCCACTTAACTGCATTCCTACTGGTCCGCTTGTGGGGTCCGCCGGTTTGACCTCAGAAAATAGCGGCAGGCTTCCCGGTTTGGGATTACTTCATCGCTGAGGCCAATCAAATGTGTTGTTTTTGCATTTGTTTGCACCAATTGTTTTTCAGCCTGCCTTTTTTTTTGTGACACGGGCATGCTCCAGATTTTTTTTGTTTGATCTTACTCTTACAACACCGGAGATCTATATGAGATCTATATGAGATGGTATATGTATGTGTCCCTAGGCACCTTGGTGTTTTCTAAATTGCCTAGATATGATTTTTGTTTACCTTTGTTTTAGTCGCCTTTTACGACAAGCGAGAGGTATCGCTGCAGGGATATTCTTAACCCGTCCCTGCACAGGCAAGAGAAGCTATGAATGTATTCTTTTTAAAAATAACAAAGCAGAAGGAGAGGAATAACTCCAGAAAGTTTTATCGAACAAAAAAAAAAAAAGGCGTGAATACCAGGTACTCATGAAATTTGATGTGTAAACATTTCTTCTTCCTCATTAGCTTCTTCAATGCACAATTCTCGGCAAATTTGGATTGTCTTGCCCATATCCAAGTAGGACCTCAAATTCTTGTCTTCGTTCCATTATGAAGCACATCATGTAACGTTACCATTTCTCGTTTGTGCTCATTTGGATCAGCCGTCATGTCATAGTTTCGGTACCGAGTAACTTTTGGATTTTGCCGGCGTTTCCACTCATTTGTTTTGGATACTGTATAATGCGCAACTGCTTGGGCTAAAGTAAATCATCCACTATGTAATTGTTTTGGTCTCTTTTGATATTTTTCAAGCCAAATGTCAGATGAATCTTGTTCGGTATTTTCTTCTTCCAATGCCTTATTAAATTTTCGAACACGTTCTCGTTCAACAGGCCAGTTAGAATATAGGCGATTTGAACAGAACTTTTTGACATATCTTGTCTGAGAATATACCAAGCAGCTTCTTGGCTCGTAAGTTCTACACAATTTAGCAAGTCGACGCTCAATTTTCTTGCTATCTCTACTACATACATCGAATTCGGGATGCTCGTCCATGGTTTCAATTATTTTCCGCTGAAGATTGCTTATACCTCTGTTTGTGTTATTGACATATTCAACAACGTAAGCTGCACAAGAGTATTCCTCGATAATAAATTGAAAGTCCATATTTGAACCCAGGACATTTAAGATGAATGGATTAAACGGGTTGATCAATTTGTCTTTAGTTTCTCGCTTTAAAAACACTCGTGGTCTCTTTATTCCTGCTCGCAGTATGTCTAGGTACATAGCATATGAATTTGTTTTGTGCTCTACAAGAAGGTGTCCAAATCAGGATAATCCGTCTCATCAAGTGCTTTCCGGATTCGCTTGTAAATGACGTATGTCAGTATTTGGCATCGGCTCAAGTATGTGTGTTGATCGAGACGGCAAGAATGGCGCTTCGAAACGACAAGAGGTTGAATTCTTTTTATAACAGGTAAACGTGTGTTTATGTCGTTGAAGTTTTGCAAAGCCTGATGCCTCATCAGGAGATATAGACACTAGTTGGTCAGTCAACTGAGCCTGAGCCTTTTCCTGTCCCAGAGCATCGGTTGGAGATTCATTTAGCCACAACAGTATATGAGCATGCGGACTGCCTCGGTGTTGAAATTCTACTCTTTTGAAATAGTGCTTCACGTAGTGTTGGCCAAACGGACTGAAACGCGTTGATTGAAGTATACTGATGATAACTTGCACAAGTTTATTAAAGTGGATAGCACAGGTGACAGGATCTTCATTGATGAATGTAGCTTTTAAGTTGAAATGCATATTTTCAAGTTCTTCCGCATCAATATCTGCTCCATTGTTTCTGAGTTTATACAACAGCTTCATTAATTTTGGCCAACTAATTTCAATGGCGCTTAAAGTCAAAAAGAAAGGTTTTCAAAGCTGACGAATCATCGCAAAAAGATCGCGTTTACCTTCTTGGGTGTTATTACCTTGATGGGTGTTCTTCAACTTCGTGGTTTGGTGTGAGTTCAACTAATTCTGGACTTGCTATCACCAGGGCTGATTGACCACCTGGACTCATTTGCCCTGTAATTTCATCTGCTTCATCCATCCTTCTGCGATCTCGAGCTCTTTTCATAGTTTCAGATATTATTTCTGTAGCGTCTTCGTTTGATTGGTTTGAGGTAAGTGCAGTTGCACTTAGGATGAGCAAAATCACGTAATTTTCTCACATACAAAACCACTTATTGTTTTCAAAATCACTTTTTTTTATATAATGATGATATATGTATAAATTACAAAACTGCAGCTCAAATGTGACTGAACTGATCGAAATCAACACAACTAAATCGCGTGGTGATGTCTCACTCCAAGTTACAAGTGTTAGTTGCGTCTGTGCGTCTTGTTCGCACGCTTGGCGTTAGGACAGGTTTAGGAGTCCCAGTTCCAGTCCAAAGTAAGTGTTAGTACAGTACGTCAGTGCGTTCGATGCGCACTCTATAGCGTTCATGTGTATGTGTGCAGTGTGGCAGCACGCATGCACACAAACATAAAAACGCATAGATGAATCACAGGCAATAGACTTGTGTTTATACCTATACTCAGCCTACGCACACTGACATAGTACTAATACTAATTTCGGTTACGCGTGACGGTATGGGCGATACCGAGACCTATGATGTTTACACATAAAAAAACAAACAAATAACAAACAAGAATTTTATTCCAGGATGAGAATCCGCCGGGAAAACAGCAAAAGTTGCGGTCGTTGTTACTGTATACAACGATAGACAAGATTCCGATTTCAGGCATTGATCTAATTTGATTTAATTTTCTTAATTTTCATGAGGCAAACCCCCATCTATTGAGCATAGAGAGCATACCAGAATTGTGTTCATGGAGAAGAGACTGGGATTTTGTAAATTGTCAGGGTTAGTGTTGATAGAGACAGAGTAGAGGTTCGGGTTTTCAATGGTGCCTGAAAGGAGTCTATGGATGAAAAGAATCTCAGATACAGTTCTTCTTTCTTCCAACGTGTTCATGTTGATTAGTTTAAGACGGTCTTGATAGGATGGTAGGTTAGGTTAGGTTAGAGAAGGGGAGTGTGATAGACATCACTTCTACTCGGAGGCCAAGAGGCCCATTGTGATTCCCTTCGTTTGTGTGGGTACATATAAAATTAACCTGTCCTATCACGTGGTGGCTGAAACCACCCCGTGCTCTTGATGAATCTTAGAAGATCTGATATATCTGCATTAGCCACGTCCGCAATCTCTGTAAAGAATCTTTGGCCCAGCGACGCTACGCGTCGATTCTGGAGAGCTGGGCAGTGGCAAAGCAGATGTTGGATCGTCTCAGTTTCTTCTTCATCGCCGCAGCTCCGGCAGAGATCGCTGGATCCCAAGTCCCATTTCCGGAGCATTGCTCCAATGGGACAGTGTCCTGTGATCACTCCGACGAGCATACGGATCGAGTTACGGTCCAGCGCCAGGAGCTTCTTTGTTTTTCCGACATTGAGCTCTGGCCATGATGATCTTGTCGTGTAGCTGTCGTTTCTTGTAGGCCAAGACGAGTTGGCCTCTTTGATGATTGTGTTGTTTATGATCCGGTATAATGCGCTGACCACTGGTTGTAATGACGTGTCCGCTTCGCTGATGTCCATTTCAGAACCTTGCCTGACCAGTTCGTCTGCTCTTTCGTTCCCTGTGATTGAGCTGTGACCCGGGACCCAGCAGAGTTTAACTTTATGGTGTCTGATGGACTTCAGTGAGTCGCGACATTTCTTGACAGCCTTTGATCTCGTTATACAGGATTCTATTGACTTCAGTGCAGCCTGGCTGTCTACGAAGATGGTGATATCAGATGGTGGGATATCGGCTACCTGTAGGTATTTGGCTGCTTTCTCTATTCCCAGGATTTCTGCTTGGTACACGCTGCACAGATCAGGGAGTCTGAATGATTCCTGTTTGTGGAGGGTATCAGAGTAGAACCCGGCCCCAGTGCCTGTGTCCATTTTCGATCCGTCGGTGAAGAGGGTGATCTCATGGTCGTTGGTTACGGCGTTTGATAGCCACTCTTCTCTGTCGGGGAAAAGGATAGGTATACTGAGAGAGAAGTCATTTTGGGGGGGAATATAGTCGGCCGTAGCTGCGAGGCTACTAAAACCATGTTTCCTTCCCAGGTCGTCCATTATCTTAAGTATGGCCGCATGTCCATAGTTGGCTTGCTTCCACAGAGAGGACTCTCTTAGTCTGAGAGCGCTCTTTGCAGCGTAGCCTTTTATGAATAGATCCAGGGGGAGCAGATGAGGAATCATGTCCAACCCTGCTTGCGGCGTGCTTCTCATGGCTCCCGTTATACAAACAGCGGCTGACCTTTGTACTATACGACGAATAGCCTGAACGGTGGAGATGAGCTTATTATCGAGAAAACAGAAACGAGGTGGAGGTTTGATTCGTTTATGTGAAAAGTGATTGATTGGCATTTGGAAATGTTAAGTTTCAAGCAAAATTTTGGAACACCAGATGGGAAAACTATTAAGATGTGATAGATTAAGGTAAGGGTAATGACTGGAGGAAATGGTGTTGAAGAACTTTATGTAATAGGCATACAGTGACAAGTGGGAATGTTTAATCACCATTTTAATATCGTTAATGGTAAGAGTGAAAAGAAGTGGACCTAAGTGTCTGCCTTGGGGGACGCCAGAGGAAGCTAAAACAGGGTTAGAAAAGTCAGATCTGAAACGAACACTGTAATAACGATTTTCCATGAATGAAGGTATCCACTTCAAAGAATTGGGATCGAAGCCAAGTAAGACAATTTGAAGAGCATTAATCTGTGGGAGATTTTATTTTATAAAGCTTTGCTGAAATCGGTTGAAATAAG
This sequence comes from Merodon equestris, assembly GCA_958301585.1. NCBI lineage: Eukaryota > Metazoa > Arthropoda > Insecta > Diptera > Syrphidae > Merodon > Merodon equestris. The sequence continues at coordinate 7,993,556 of OY284413.1, read as the reverse complement.
GTCGACTTCCTTACCATTCTCATTCCTTACTTTCTTACCATTGATTGTCGGAAACCAGTTTTGATGCAGCGTGAATAGCGTCATGCCCCGCCTTAAAACTGGTTGTCCGATATTATTTTTTCTCCTCAACCCATTTGATCAGAGATCTGCTTACTACTTTATCAAATCAATATCGGAGATTAGAAGGATTTGTTATGTCTCTACCCCGTTTAGGGATAGGGTGGACCACCGCTGTTTTCCACTGCGTTGGAAAATAAATATTAATCAAAGCGTTGTTGAACAGCGAAGTGAAAATATTTTCTGCTTCAATTGGAATGTGTCTAAAAACTAGGTTTTGGGCTAGATCTATCAATTTCGTCAAGTTTGGCTGTGCAGGGGGATTAATTCAACTTAGCCATCTTTCTCTTCTTCTCAAGGATTTTGAGAAGAGTGATCAGCATACCTTTTGACATTCGAAGGTGCATACTGGTTCGTAAGGTTCCACTTGCAAATGTTCGATGGGTATTTGCATTATTGTGACGAGTCCCTAGAGGCCACTGTCGTACGCGGTGGTTCGCAGAGACTTTCAACTGAAGTGATTTGATACAAGAATGGTAGCCGTCGCGTACAGGTCAAGTCCGTACTCGGTCGTGTTCCGACACCATTAGTTAAGCGGTTAAGCAGTAGGTTTATCTTGGTGTTTGTAATGGTATTCCCCCAACCCGATGTTTGGCATTAAGGTCATCACCCAAGAAAGATTTTTTTTGTGCTCAAGCTCTGTAATAAACTGAATAGACTGAGGTGCCCCAGGTGCATTAAGAGCCACTACAAATATTCGTCTCCTACTTTTAAGAGGAATGTATATAATCCAGGGCTAATTTGAAACTCTCGAATGAATCCTCTATACACAAACCTATGGTGCAATACTTTTCATATTAAGAGCCAATTCCAATCGTGTTTTTTGAGCTACTTCTGAAACTGATCGATCTTACCATGGTGGGACACTAATATGGGTGCTTTTCAGGAACATTTTGAGTTTTGCTTAGTCCAGATGCTGTTTGGAGACGATGGAGGAAAACGATTGATTTTCCGGCAGCTCTTCTCTAGCTGCTTGTTTCCGAGATTGAAACTTTTTTTAGCTCCTCGAGCGTAGGACATTCACTGTAGCTAGCGGGATGGCTCTGGCTTTCGCAGAGCATATATGAGCTTGTAGTTCACGCATTCAGATTCCTTAAGCACGTTTTCGAGCTCATCTGTCGTGATCGTAGTAGTAACGCCCTTTTACAAGCATAGGTTTTTTGTTTTTAGGCGTGTAAGCAAAACGATCGGCTTTAAATTTGCCCAGCCAATGCTTGTAAGCAGTAAGTCTAAATGTCTAGGTCACTTATACAAGGTGGCGCAAAATGAGTCACCCTATCGGAAGATATTATATTTTAGCAAATGACATCGTACGTCAATCATATTTGACAATTGCGAACTAGACAGCTGCAGTATACAAACTGATAAGCAATAGAGTGCTATACTCTGCAGGAGCGTGGAATAATTGTGTCGATTTTTTAAACCAATAATCGGTCGGTAGTGTTAGCGCAGCGTGAATTTGGACGTCGATTTCCTTATCGTGTTGCGCCAACTGAGCAAACATTCCGGCGCTTAGCTACTCGACTCGAACGGACTGGAATCACAGGAGACCATGAAGGGCGTTGCCGCCATAATGGTTGCACATCTCGCTGAGAATGAAGAAACGTTAACCAGACGACGGGCTACGCAATTGGGCATCACCAGACTCTACAAGTGCAAACAGTGCATCAGTTAATGCAGGCCGTCAGTCGCGAGTGAATTACTGTCAAGCCATCCTTAATCTTACGACCAAGAGGACGATTTTGAGCGACGAGACACATTTCCACTTAAGCGGTCATGTCAATAAGCAAAATCTTCGTTTCTGGGGCATCGAAAATCCGCGTGTGATGAACGAAGAACCCTTATATATATGCAAAGCCACTCTATGGTGCGGCGTTCACGCGGGAGGTATGATTGGACCGTAGTACATCACTGTTGCTGGCGAACGCTACAGGGCTATGATAAACGACTTCTTATTGCCGAAATTGGATGGAGCTTGGGGAACATGTGGTTTCAACACGATGGTGCAACCGCACATAGAACCAACCACAACAGATATTGTGAAGGAAGCTATTCCTGGTCGCGTAATCCCCCATGGCCAGCAAGATCGCCAGATTTAACCATACTAGGCTTCTTTCTTTGGGGCTACTTGAAGACGTGGGCTTATATCAACAAGCCTCAGAAAATCGCAGCTCTTTAGGAGAATATTCAACAGGTATGCGAACAGTTATCACGGAAAATCTTGCGGAAAGTCATGGAAAATACGATAAAATGAGTACAAATGTGTATCAACACTGATGGCAGTCACTTGACAGATATCATCTTTTTAACTTAACAGAATAAATTGTAAGGGTCCAAATAAAGATTTACATCACTCAAAATTTTTTTTTTTTTATTTGGTGTATTTATTGGGGGAACATTTTTTTCGTGTTTAATGTTGCACTTACTCGTATCTCTGCTGCTGATGATCTTGTTAAAGTTACTGCTGTTGTTGTTCTTGCTGGTGTTGCTGCTACTGTCGATATTTCTGCTTCTGCTTCGCTGTTGCTTTTATTTTGTTGTTGCTGCAATTTTTGATGTCGTACTATATCGTGGTTGGCAATCAACTCTTCAACGAGCCGATAGAGCTAGAAATCTTCCTTAGAGATCTCTTCATCTATTTCTTGTGGTTGTCTCAGCTCATAAAAGTGATTGTCTTTGCTGTCTTTGTCCGCAGAATCATACGAGTCGTAGTTTCATTCTAGCGGCCCCCATCGTCCATAGGAGCCTCCACTCCACCAAAAAATAGAATGAGACGTCTTTTGAACGTCTTTTCCCATGAAATTCATTTTTTAGACTTCTACCTTGCAAAGCTGGGGTAGGAAAGACTTATACAAAAGCTTTCCTGTCTGTCGTCCGTACGCATACATATATCAAGCCAAACTTGCCGAGTGGTTTATCATTCTGAACTCATAGCGACCGGTTTTAGAACCCTAGCTACTGTAGTTCATGAGAACCAGGTAAACATTTGCAAAATTCAAGTTTAGATTTAGATTGAGATTAAGGTGGGCGAGGGACAATGTCACCTAATCACTGCGACCTCTGATGGGCCTATTGTGATGTCCCCCATTTAGAGTTCACTCAAAAATCCTGAGTTCATGATAAAACTTAGTATGCTTTTGAGCGAACTAGCAGCGATTTCTTCTGCTCAAGATAATGCCTGCCTCGGTGTTTGATGTCTACTGATGAGGCAGTTACGGTGGCACTATTGTGCTCTGCTGTTTCTGCCTCTTCGTTACACATTCTGCAGGTGTCATCTTGTGTGATACCCATGGTTTTAAGGTGTTTGTTGACCGGACAGTGTCCAGTGAGGAATCCTGTGACTATACGAATCTGATTCCTAGACAGTTTAAGGAGTTGTTTCGTGCTTTTAAGGGAAGTGGTTGGTAGGAATATCTTGGCTTGTCTGCTACCGTTTTGTCCGTTTCTTTATGTATGATAGCATTTTATGGTGCTGATAGGTATGCAGCAGAATGGTCTTAGCTTCATGAATAGTGATGCAGAGCCTTTTCTTGCTAATATGTTTGCTTTTTCATTTCCTATATGGCTACATGAGGTGAACTCTGTTTGTGTTGACCAGCTGGCGTAATAGTTGTAAGCAGTCCCATACCATTTTAGTGGTGACTTCGTAGCTTTTGAGGGCTAAAAGTGCAGCCTTGCTGTCAGAGGGAATATAAATGTTTTTATTGGTTATAGCTCTCTCCTCCGTGCAGGGACGGGTTAAGAATATCCCTGCAGCGATACCTCTCGCTTGTCGTAAAAGGCGACTAAAACAAAGGTAAACAAAAATCACATCTAGGCAATTTAGAAAACACCAAGGTGAGCCTAGGGACACATATACCACCATTAAACTGCCCCACAAGTGTACATGCAAATCAGTGGGTTGACACGACTGGAGATCACCGGTGTTGTAAAAGTAAGATCAAACAAAAAAAATCTGGAGCATGCCCGTGTCACAAAAAAAAAAAAAAAAAAAAAAGGCAGGCCGAAAAACAATTGGTGCAAACAAATGCAAAAACACCAGCATTTAATTGGCCTCAGCGATGAAGTAATCCCAAAGCGGGAAGCCTGCCGCTACTTTCTGAGGTCAAACCGGCGGACCCCACAAGCGGACCAGTAGGAATGCAGTTAAGTGGGAAGGTTATGGTCCTACACTTCTGACCATAACAACGCCGGAAAAAGGAAAAGAAGAAGAAGATTGGTTATAGCTCTCTGAGGCAGAGTTCAATTGCGAATATCTCTGCTTGAAATACGGAGTTGTATCTGTCTATGCTGTGATAGATGTGTGTTCCAGTGTTAGCTCTACTCCAGCTCCAGTTTGGATCCACCTGTGTACCATACATAGGATTGACGATCGAAGGAAGGTCTATTTGGCTCCCAGGTGTGTCGAAAGGAGTTATACCTTGGAAGACAATTGTCTATATGGGGTATGTTTAGGATTTCATGCCTGTTTAGCTCATTAAGAATGTCAGGATGAAAAAGCCTAGAATTAGAGTCATCCTTCGCGATGAGTCTATGGGCGAATATTATTGTTTCTTTTTTAAGTTGGAGGTGTACAGGTGGTAGGTCCGTGATGACTTCTAGCGCTGCTGTGGGGGTTGTTCTCATAGCTCTATACAGATAAAAGCTAGTCTTTGTAGTTTGTTGAGCTTGGCTTGTACTGTTGTTTGTTTTGTTTTGTGCCACCAGATGTGAAAATTGGTCTGGTAATGGCTGTGTATAACCAGCAAGATATCTTACGATGTACGCCCCAAGTTTTTCCTGTGGGACTTTTGCTGGTTCATAGAAAGATCCTGGCTTTCTCAATCGTTTTTTGGGATGTGAGAGTTCCAAGTGAGCTTTTCGTCCAGTGTCGCACCTAGATATTTGGCTTCGTTTGAGAACTCTATTGTTTCACCAAATAGAGTGGGTTTTTTGAACTTATGCCTACTTCTTCTTTTGGTAAAAGCGACGATGGTGCTTTTTTAGGTTTGACATTTAGTCCGCAACAAGATTGAGTGCCCTTCGGAGGATTCCGAGATTGTGTCTTCGAATTTTCCTCTAATTAGGATCACAATATCATCAGCATAGCCTTGGACATAGAAGCCATTGCTGCTGAGTATGCTAATCGGCTCAGCACCACGATGGACCATAGGAGGGGTGAGGCTGCTTTGGGGGCAGCCTTTCGTAGTTTTTATACTGATTTTATCATTGCCCAGTGAGATGTTTATTTTCCTGTTACTAAGCATGTGTTGAATCCATCTGCATGGGGTATTATCTACCCCTGTGTTGAGGGTGCAGCGTTGTATTTGGGCGTGATCGGTATTGTCGAAAGCACCCTCAATATCAAGAAAGCAATTTCTTTGTCGCTTAGGGGTTTATTGATCCGAGCTGTTAATCCCTGAAGAGCATGCGGGGTGGATTTCCCAGGCTGGTAGGCGTATTGTTTGTTGTGGAGCGGTGATCTTTTGAGAGGACCCTCTCTTATATGTCTATCCAATAATTTTTTTAAATTGTTTTTATGGAAAAAAAATATAGGAAATTCAAGTTAGAAGACTGGAATTGTTGCTTGGCTTCCGGCGAGTTGATCCCATCTTGTCTACATTGATGTTCAAGTTCCCAGCGACAAAACCCATTACAAACGACACGTTGGTACGTGGAAGCCCATTTAATTTCAACAGAGTGAGTTCATTTGAGTAGATTTAATGCACTCCGCCACGTGTTCAGAGAGTTATTGCAATGTGTGTGATTATTGTCATAATTTTGACAAATCCTAGGTTCCCACGTGTTCATTACAGCTTTTAGGCAAACGTAGGCGGCCATTTTAAGTCGGAGGTCTCATTCTGGTTTCTGCACTCCATCACTAGTCGTTCTTCTGCTTTTAACTTTAAGGTTAGTCTGGGCTTCCTCAATCCTGCTACATAACGCAAAACTGAAAGTAATTCATTTCCTTTTTATTAATTTTTAAAACATAAGGCTTAGTTACTTAAATCGAAATATTTCCGTCTTTATTATCAGCAAACAAACTTATCGCAGTCTAAAGGCCCAACCATAATAGACAGGAGCAAGCAGAAGCAAGCAGAGGGGAATGTCTTCTTACATGCAAAGCATATGATATGCCCACAATGGACAGATGTGACGTTTCGTTAAATGTTCGTTAACTGATGCGAGCAGAAGGAAGGTCTTCTTGAAAGAAGACATGACGGAAGGAATTTTTGACAAGTAACATTTGAGGTTAGGAAAGAGAAAAAAGATAAAATAAATATGGAATACGAGCTTGTTAACAAGTTGATTTCACTTGTGCAGGACAATAAGTGTCTCTATGATAAAGCAGATGGCTTTTATTTCAATAAAAAGGAAAAAGCCAAAGCCACACCGAAAATAAACAAATCGAATGAAAACAATTTGACAGTTCCTTTCCTTCTGCTTGCTCCTGCTTGCACCTGTTCATCATGGGTATCGTGACGGTTCGTTGAAACAGAGGGGAGAATTTCGTTTGGTTCTGACATAAGCTTCTGCTTGCTCCTGTCTATTATGGTTAGCCCTTAACGAATCAAAACAAATTATTTGTAAATGTTACTGACCTGACACCCAAATCAATAAAACGATTGTAAAAACAAACAGATCTGCTTAAATGACTTCTGTCACAGTCAGCTGTATCAGCAAGACGTCAACGAAGCTATGAGCCTGCGTTGGGGACTGGGATTTGTTGATTTCCTTTTTTATTTTAGTTTTTTTGTGTTAACCAAGGGGAAGTTAAGCCTCCCTACGAGCATCCGAGTACGCCAATAAGCTGAATAAGGAAAAAAAGCAAACGCTCCCCTAGAGCAAGTGTAATCATCGAAGTTCGGTAAGCATCAAGCCCATTTATCTATATAGTTTCATTATATAATTTCTTTAAAATTCGGCGGACTTTTATCAAATTGATCCTATTATCTCATTTTCAGCATCTCTATTGGATAGCCCTATTAGCCCATCAGGCGTGGTCGCCATCAAATTCGTGCTACATCGCGCGAGAGCAATAACATTGCGCGAACAATACGAATATATGCATGAAAGAGGTGATTATGAGTTCTAGCTGACAGAAACCTGAGCACACACGATAGGGACAATGGAAAATATAGCCGAGGAACCTATCTATGAGTCCAGCAAGAAGCATGCGGATATCATAACGTTCGACTGGCACGAATTCGCATGTGGTTGTGGTGCAGCTTTTGTGAATCTCGGTGTCACGTATCCGATTTATAAGTTAATATTCCGCCAGATGCTCCACGGTGTTGGACTAACATCGGCATTCGGGCAGCTGCGAAATGAAGGGCTGGGCTACCTGTACCGCGGGATATTTCCACCATTAGCACAAAAGACCCTTTCGTTGTCGGTAATGTTTGGGGTATACGATGGCACACGCCGCAGTCTGGTTGACGTGTTTCACGTGAACAATTATGTGGCGAAAACAATAGCTGGCCTAACAGCTGGGACATTCGAAGGAGTTCTATTGCCGTTCGAGAGAGTACAAACGCTATTGGCAGACGCCAAGTTTCATCGTCACTTTAGGAACACCCCTGAAGCGTTTCGGTAAGGTACTATCAGTGATTATATCAATTTATGTTAACTTCAAACCAAACGTTTCCTCTTGTAATCAGGTATGTGTTGACGCACCATGGATTCTTCGAGCTGTACAGGGGACTAGTCCCTGTCCTGTACCGAAACGGTCCGTCGAATTCTATGTTTTTCATATTACGCGAAGAAGCTAACCGACTAATGCCGGACGATGTAAGTCTTTTCGCATCAACTTGCATTTTCATCGAGCCAATATCCTTTAGATTTCAGAGGCTTCGAAAATTCTACGCGAATTCATCGCAGGCGCGGTCATTGGGGCGTCACTTAGCACCTTATTCTACCCCATAAATGTAATCAAAGTAGCAATGCAAAGCGATATGGGACACAGGAGGGAGTCAATGTGGATCGTATGCCAAAGAGTGTACCAAGAACGTGGTAATCGGATAACGTACTTCTATCGCGGCTGTGGCTTCAATTCATGTCGATCATTCCTTAGTTGGGGTATCATGAACGCCGCCTACGAGAAGATCAAACAGTTTCTATCGTCATTGCCGGCCTAGTTAGCATAAATAAGTGCACATGTGTATTATAGGGAATAGTGACATAAGGATGGAGCAAGTTTGAGTACATACAGCTGTACAAGTATGAGACTCAGACGGATAACGCCAGTAGACGTGTTGAAAAGTATATAAATCGATGTATTTATTTTAGATATTATTGTAGTCGATCGGATTGGATTGTTGAGAGCGGAAATTAGTGAATGTACGATAGGTTCCTAGACGTCTGTTCCTGCGGGTGTCCGGGTGATTTCAGCAGTGCATTTAATGTAATATATGTATGTTGTCACACTTTAGCTCTTAATGTTCGTTGTGTTATTAAATTATTGATGTAGGCTTCTTTCTTATTTGACTGAACTATTTTTTTACGCAGATGAAGAAAAAAGCTTGAAAAACGATGTGCGATGGACTTTTTATTGCTAGTGCCTGACAATGGCTTGAGACAAGCGTTTTCTGTCCAAAAGCACACTTTATTTCGTAGCAGGAGTAGGGATTACCTACTTTAAGAAAGGCAGTAGTCAGAGAGAATATACATTTCATTGTGGTATAGGTGTCAGGTTTATACCGTCTTAGTGATATATTCCTTGCTACAACACTTGGCTTCCTAGTGGTTTCACAGTGAAACTGCATGCTATTCATTAGGTCGTTTCATTTAAAATTGCCCTTTTTATGTGTAAAGTTGAACTCACTATATCAAAATGAACAATGCTTATTCCAAAAAATGATATCAATTTTTTATTTTTGTATTCTTACAACGTTCCTCTAAAAGTTTAAAGCAAATAATTCTCTTGTGAAGAAGTCCTCGAAAACTGAAGGTATCTGGACTTATTGAACTGCCTTTTCTGGAGACAATTGCCAAGCTTCGGGAAATGTGACAATCAGTCGGCGATAAGTCTGGTGAGTAAAATGGATCAGGCAAAATTCATATCGCAACTGTGCAAGCTTCAGCAACTTTTCCTGTACTGCAACGGTCTTCCATTATCATATAGCAGTATGCGTATTTACTATAGTGACAGATGTATCGACCGTATGGATATGTGTAACAACATAGAAAAAAAAACGTCAAAATAGAATGTACTTAGTTCGTTAAATTCAAAAAGTCCCCTTATTTTTTGAACAAACCTCGTCACTCGGCCCTGACTGCTTCTCCACGCATGAAAAATGGACAACTCTCTCAATCATTCACCATATTGTCATCATAACTTATTTGAAGTGAAATTCTACCTAGACAAGTTCCCTAGGAGGTTCACTCCCCCATTCCCTCGATCTCTTTCGATTAGGTACCGTATAGGATTCACCTCTAGTCGCAAACGACGATGCGATACAAAAAAAAAAATAATCCCCATTTCGTAACTTCCAAACGTCATAGCAGATTAGCTGGTGTTAAGATGTGTAGCGCACCTCTGGCTAGTTTTTTTCACCTACCCGATGCTGACTTATGGTTTCAGTTGAGACTTTGAACCTTTCAGCAAGGCTAAGAAAAATCCTTCATGGATTTTTTTCAATAGTTGCTCCAAGTTCTTTTAATCAGAAACTTCTAGAAACCAGAATGACATCTCCGACATTCCCCGCGAAAACCCATTTATTTTCAGTGATGTCCAGCGACAAAACCCGTTGCAAACGAGCTTCTATTCGTGAATACGTGTGAGCTCATTTCTTTTTGCCGCAGTCCATTTGAATATATTGAATGTACTCCCGGCACACACTCTTGGAATTATAACAATTTGTGTGATTGTTGTCATAATTACGACAAACCCCGCGTGCCCACGTGCTCGCTGCAACTTGTAGGCAAACGTCAGCGTCAGTTGTAGGCCTCATTCTGGCTTCTGGTAACTTCTTCTGGGCCACCTCGTTGTTTATTTTCTAGTGAAAAATCTCCTTCCTCGAATTTGGTAAATCAGTTTTGAATTATTTTCTAATTACACGTACCCAAACCAAGAACACTGTTCACTTCCCAAGTTGCTGCAGTTACGCAGCTGCAGTCTTTCCTTGACTAAAGCGACATCTTGTTTAAAATAGTTGCGGACATGTTCTTCCTCAGCTTACCTCTACCCGCCCACTCTTTCTTAGATCCACTTCTCCCTCCCACGGCCAAACTCACCAAACATCTCGCCGAGCTTAACGCCGAAGACCGCTATGTTATGTCACGTTTATGAGACAGAAGAATCTACGAAAATGTACGCCTCTATTTGGCCTACCTCCACGACAAACCTGACTCCATTTGTATCGACGGCAAAACTAAAATCAACGTTCAATCCACCGAGAAGGCCTACCCACAGACCCCCACAAGTTAAAAAAGACCTTTATCCGCTTTCATGAAAGCCTTAATATCATTCCCATTGATGTACATAACTAGCGACCTCTCCACATTCGCCGCCCATGTCAGTTCAAAGCGCATCGCACACTTGCAAAGTACCCGCTCTAATTTCAAAAACTATTTAAATCCTAACCTTAACACCACTACATCTCCCCACCATTCGAATATTTCTTACAAAAACATATCCTTGTACTATCAAAACGTCAAAGGATTACGCACCAAAGCCTCCGCAGTACTCCTTAATTCCCAAAATCTACCTTACGATATATTTGCCTTAAATTAAACGAATTTGCGAATTTTATTGGAGACAACAAGTTATTCACCTCAGATTTCATTCTGTTTCGGGCCGATGGACGCGACAACTCTGCCGATCCGGATGGTCGCCGAGTTCTCTTAGCAAACCACAGCCTCTATGATCCCTTGCCCTTCAAATCGTCGAATTCCGCTGACTTCAACTTTACTAGTGCCTCAATAAGTCACCCTAAAGGGAAACTTTATCTTGCCTGCTGTTACTTAAGACCCTCACAGCTCACACATTGCTACCAACTCGCCGTTGATCTCGTCGACTCCATATTTGATATCGCCGAACCCAATGACATCATCATCATCTGTGGCGATTTCAATCTCTCACACCTGAAATGGGTTCAATCCGATGATGATTCCCATTATATCGCCGTTAACCCCTCCTCAGGTAAAGAAATCCTTTTCAGGGATAATTTCTCTGACTCCGGCCTTCTGCAACTCAATAACATGGACAGACAACTCGACCTGATTTTCTCATCTGATGCCGTAAACTGCCGTAAGCCATATTCTCTCTACTTTAAACCCCCTTCATCCACCTCTATAGGTAATTCTTTCACCAATTCACTATTCTTCCCTCCGAAAATACGTACTATTTCAACTTCCGGAAAGCTGACTTCGCGAAGTTAACTAATCTGCTCAACAATGTTAATTTTAACTTCCTCCTTAAGACCCCTCCCTAACTCACACATATCCTTAAACGAAACCCTTGCGCTATTTTACACCAAAATCCTCAGCTGCATCATTCTTTCAGTCCCATATTCACCAAAAAAGAACTACACTTCATCTCCGCCCTGGTATACCAAGGAACAAAAACAAAAATTGGCCTATCTTAGATCTTTCTCTACCTTTCTGACCTTTCTAATTACATGCAGTCCTACACTAAATTTGCACATCTATGTGAATCACTCTACCTCCGATACCTGAACAGAATGCAATCCTCCCTTATCTCCAACCCCAAGTGTTTCTTCCACTTCATTAAACAAAAAGAAAAACCGATAGCGGCCCCGCTACATTTAATTTCTTCAGCCAATCATTCGCCGACCAGGATCTTCAACCCGATCACGACTATTTTCCATATTTGAAAGACTGGCCTCAGACGTCTCTTGTTTCACTGAACATAACTCCCGACCTAATCGCCGAAAAAGTACGCAACTTAAAGGACGACTACTCTCCCGGTCCCGACTGTCTGCCTGCCATAGTTTTAAAAAAGTGCGCGAACCATCTTATTTTACCCCTTACCGCTTATTTCAGAGCTCTATCTCTCAAGGACTCTTACCTAAGCTTTGGAAATATGCTTATATCATTCCAGTCCAGTCCGTTTATGATGCACTATTCTTTCACTGCAAACCCATATGTTCTCCTAACCAACATGGGTTTCTAAAAGGTCGATCGCCAACCACTAATCTAGTCGAGTTTGTTTCACAATCTTTGTGTGCACTCGAAACTGGCAAAAAACTGGTGACGTTGTCGCCACCGACTTCAGCAAAGCCTTTGACAAAATGTCTCACCAAATTATTCTCCTCAAGCTCACTGCCCTCGGTTTCTCTCCCGGTTTTATCTCATGGATCAAATCTTATCTTGAAGATCGTTAATATAACGTTATCTTCAGATCTTCTATCTCTTATCCAATCAATGCTACCTCCGGTGTCCCGCAAGGTAGTCATCTTGGCCCACTGATATTTATTCTAACCATTAATGATGTCGACAGCGTTATTCTGCATTCTCAGCTCTCCATATATGCCGATGATATGAAAATATTTAAACATATATCTTCCATGTCGACTCGTGTTCTCTCCAATTGGACCTTAACAGGTTCACTACTTGGTGTCAACACAACCATCTCGAGAACTTTACTTTCACTTTCACCTCCATATCGACAACATTATCAAACGTGCCAACCCTGCCCTCAGTTTCATGAAACGTTGGTCCAAAGAATTCTCGAATTCTCGAAATCATTATGCATTGCCTTCGTTAGGCCCCTTCTCGAATATGCTAGCCAAGTCTGGCCCACCTCTTACGAATCCCATACTACGCGTATTGAAGCCATTCAACGCAGGTTTATCCGTTTTGCCCTTCGTGGCCTTCCCTGGGCGACCCCCTTAATTTACCACCTTATACGGATCACCTAAAATTAATCAACCTCCAACCCCTTAAAGACCGACGTGCTGCTGCAGATATTCTATTTATTCACGACCTTCTCAGCGGTAACATCTACAGCCCTTCATTATTGCACATGATTCCCCTTAACCCACGTAACCTTCGGTCCACGCCCCTTTTCCGTATAAACACTCACCGCACAAATTATGGTTACTCCGAACCCATGTCCAGAATGCTACGCAAAGCCAACACCAATCTTTTCGACCTTCACCTCAAAAAGTCCAGCCTTAGAATTGCCCTACACCACAACCCTTCACACTCTTCTTAATCGTTTCCACCCTGCCACCTAGTTAATAAGTTATAGTTAAGTTATAGTTTTTTGTTAAGGCTTACATTAAGCTAATAAAGTGCCCATATGGGGGCGTCAAATTAAAATCAAATCAGAATATGCTAGTTTGCCATCACTTCCAAGAAGCATAGCTAAAGTTAGAAACTGCGTCATTCGTATTGAACAAAAGACCAACAAACGGGGGCAAGAATACTAAGAAAAATGAAGAATACTGAAATTATAAGAATCTTTGTTTTAGGGTTTACAAATTAAAGAAAATATGAAAAAAAAAAAACAACAAAAAGGCCGGAGTTAAGCATTGTTTCTATGAAAAACTTACTTTTGTCCGTAAGTTAAAACGCTAAGAACAAAGCTAAACAGCTTAAACCACCCGCAGGTCCCTTAACTTTGTTTAGATACTTTCCTACCCCATAAACCACATAATAAAGTAGTCAGACCGCTCAAGACTACTGCGAAGAAATTAAGCTCTTATCAAAGCAAGATCCATTAAGCTAGCTGTTTGGAATGACGTCGTGAAAGGTGTCAATGGTTAAAAAAAGCAAATGAAGAAATCGAATAAGTTTTTTTCCGTCAACTTATTTGTGGTACAAAGTCCAAAAATGAGCATACATCGCAGAATTTGTATAAAAAGACCCAAAACGCTGAATTAAATTGACACCGTTAGTATTTAGGAGATCTTCGGCAAAGCTTCGCGTTGAATTAAACTTCTTAAGACAGCTTAAGAAACAAGATGTTAACAAGAATCTATGTTGGAAAATAGGACGAAGAAACGATCAAATGAAGGAATCTATTCAACCTCAAGCATTGTCCGAGTAATAAAATTGTGAAGAATAAGATGGGAGGGACACGTAGAACAAATGGACAGTGGACGAATAGTCAAAAGAATAATGAGTGGACACCCGAAAACGGAAAAAAAGGTTCATCAAGAAGTCCGTGCCGTGATGGGAGGATGGGAGGAAGAGATAAAGCATAACAGCAAAATATGGAAGGAACTCATTCATGACAGGGAGGTTTGGCGAAGGGTTGTCAATAAGGCTCAAAATATCTGAGTTCGAAAAAGCTGGCAATAATAATAGCAATAATGTTAAAGTAATTAGGCGAAAAGGTTAGCCAATATTTTGAAAAAGTATATAAGCTTTCAACTCTTCAGGATTCTTCAAAATTTCTCAATAATTTCAAAATTATACTCCTTGGTTCCTCCTTATTTCGTCAAATCCTAGATTGTCAGCAAAATATTATATTAATATCTTCTATTTCTGATCAAATTGATGCTTCCTCCGAAGTAGCTCAAGGTAGATATCTCGGCCCATTGATATTTACTCTTCTTCTTTTCTTCTTTTTCTTTTTTCCGGCGTCGTTATGGTCGTGTAGGGCCATAACCTTCCCACTTAACTGCATTCCTACTGGTCCGCTGGTGGGGTCCGCCGGTTTGACCTCAGAAAGTAGCGGCAGGCTTCCCGGTTTGGGATTACTTCATCGCTGAGGCCAATCAAATGTGTTGCTTTTGCATTTGTTTGCACCAATTGTTTTTCGGCCTGCCTTTTTTGCGTGTTGAAATTGGAATGTTGATTGATAACGCCTTTTGGACGGGGTTCAAAGGATCTCTCTTCAGCTAAGGGCGGATTTTTCGATCACAGAAGATGGCGGAGTTTTCCCGCCACTTCATCCACCCTACGCTTACGCGATGGTTGATGTCGTCATCACAAGTTGCTTCTTTATTAATCATAGATCCCAGATATTTAAACTTTTCACACTTGGGAAGCCATCTTCCATTCAAGTAAATGTCTGGAATAGGCTGATGAGGGTCAGAGAACGGACAGCACACATACTCTGTCTTCTTTGAACTAATACGATACCCGCGTCCCTCAAAAATGTCCACGTGTCAAGTGCTCGTTGTATGGACGCCTGATCATCGCTTATAATGGCTCCATCGTCAGCAAAGAATAGCTGGTGCACATTGGGGTCCGTCACTTCTCCTTCAAGCAAGCAATCAAGGATTGCTATAAAGAGCAGTGGACTGAGAACGCTCTCTTGGTGTACACCGACTTTGATTGCGAATTCTTCGGTGACTCCTGCGGTGCATCTTACTCTTGTCGTTGCTCCCTTGTACATGTGCATGATCACTCGCACGTAGGTTTCTGGAACTCCTTTTTGTCTTAGCGCTACCCATAAAAGATCTCTTGGTTGCCGGTCAAAGGCCTTCTCGAAATCAACCAACACCATATGCAAGTCCTTTGACGATTCACGATACTTTTCCATCACGACCCTTATACTTTGGATTGCATCTGTTATTGATTTACCCGAGACAAACCCGCACTGGTCATCAGATAGTCGTATTATTTTCCGCAGTCGGCTATCTAATACCCGTTCAACGATCTTCATGGTGTTCGACATCAGCTTGACAGAACGCTAGTTATCACAATTTCGCGTATCACCCTTTCCTTTGTGCAATGGAAGAAGATAGCTTTCCCTCCATTGATTAGGCATAGTGTCGCCTCTCATAAGTTTGGAGATAAGAACCATGAGCCATCTAGACCCGATGTCTCCCATCTTTTTCCAGAACTCAGAGGGTATCCCGTCCGGCCCAACAGCTTTTCTTTTCTTGGAGTTTTTAACCGCGTACCGAACTTCTTCGACTGTGATGTCGTATATTTCGGCATGTTCAAAAGTTCCTCGCAATACTGTCGCCATCTGTGGAGAATTTTTTCGTCTTCCACAAGGAGTTGGCCTTCAGCATTGTTAATAAACTTTGGGAAACGAATCTCCTGAGCATTTTTTCTTCTCTGGGCGGCTATCTTAAAGATATTTGCTCCTTTTTTCAAATTGTTTTGTCGAAGCTGATAGAGGCCTTCCATGCTTTTTGCTTTGAATTCGGCGCATTTTTTCTTCGCGATACCTTTGCAACATCTATATACCTTTTCACGGCGAGCTTTTTCCTCTCTATTAGTAGAAGATCACTTTGACCAAGCTTGGAAAGCCATTTTCTTTTCGTGTATCACTGCTTTGGCTTCGTCTGTCCACCACCAGGTTTCTTTTGCGTGTTGGCAGGGGCCTTTAGATGTTCCGAGCAGTGATTTGGCTTTCTCCAGGCCAGATTGTTGTAGGGAATCCCACATGTCTTGTGCTCTGCACTCCTCATTACCGACCTCATCGATAATGGAAGAGAGGTAGTTTTTCATGTTGGTAATAAAAGCTTCGCCTTTTCCTTTATCCAGCTTATACCACTTGATTCTCTCAGACACCTTCGTTTGCTGCTTTGACTTCTTACTCGCCTCCATAAAAAATTCAGTCAGGAGGAGACGGTGTTGAGGGGCGATCGCGTCTCCCAGGATCACTTTGCAATCTTTAACTCGTGGCTTCATGAAACTGGATACCAAATGATAGTCTATTTGAGTTTCATTTCCGCCGCTGCTATAAGTGATCAGGTGCCGGCTTTGTTTGACGAACATGGTATTTAGCACTATAAGACCGTACGACTTGCACATGTTTAGGATATGAAGAGTTCCTGGTGCCGTATCCCAGCCCTCCGTGGTAGTCTTCATAGTCTTCGCTTGTCTTCCTGACATGTCCTTTTAAATCTCCCTCAACAAACAAAAGCTCTTCCTTTGGAATGATTTTGACAAGGTTGTGGAAATCTAGCCAGAATGCATCTTTTTCTTTTTGTTCGCATCCTACTTGAGGGACATATGCGCTTACGATGTTCCACACCTCACCATGCATCACCAATTCGAGAGCCATCAAACGGTCACTGGACTTTGAAATGGTTAAGACGTTGCCAAGTAGCTCTGCCGCAAGGATGATGGCGATTCCGTTTTTTTCCTTGTTCCAATCCATAGTAAAACATCTTGTAGGCTTTTGTTTTAACGTCCAAGAAACGTGCCCGATTACCGGTGTTTCGCCATTTCGCCTCTTGTACGCACAGGGTGTCTACTCGCCTCCTAACCATCATTTCTTCAAGCTCATAGCTGCGACCACTCATGCTTCCAACGTTCCAACTCGCGACTCTTAAGTGCTCATTGATATTTACTCTGTACATTAATTATGTTCAAGAACTCAACTTTCAACTTTCCTACTCCTTCTGATCCGACCTAACAAGTTAACTGTTCATTATCAAAAAAAAGCGTGTCGCGTTCAGTGTTAAGTTATCACTTGCTCCTGTAAGCGCTTCCCTCTCTGAGCGTATAAAGACCGTTCGTCGTATGCTTATTCATTCAACCCATCGTGGTCTTCCCTAAACTGATTCTTAAAATTCACCACCATTCAAGGATAGCTCAGAACTGACTAACAACGACTAACTAACAACCCCTCTTGAAACCCCAAGGTAATTCTTTACTAAACCCTAATCATCGGTTCTTTTTTACGGTACAGAGACTTGGACATTATTGAAAGCCGTTTTAGAAGCCCAGGATCTATTCGAAAGGAAAACCTTGGGCGTCTCATTGACGAGGATTAGAAGAAGAGAAAAAATTGATGAATCAGCCAAGGATTTCCGCCTAATCAGTCTATACGCTAACAACCTTCATGGACAGAGAAACTGTTTTCAAAAAAGTGTTCATCAAGGAGAAATCCCTAACTGAGTCATCCAAATCCCTAAACAGAGGTATTCCTCAAGGTGATCTCAGCCTAATTTATGGCACAAAGGCCCCAGGTTGCTAGGCTCAACCTGACCAATACACAGAGCAGGTCAGGGACCCAACACCTTAGACTGCTGGGCCATGTAGAATGAATATTAAATTATATCTTACTTCATGAAATAAACGCGTTTTAGCCACGTTACTAATTTGACGGCTGATTTCTGCTGTGCCAAAGCGATTCCGGGCCAAAACTTAAATAAAAGGGATTTTGATAGACCACACCGAATGTTCAAGTCTGTTCATTGCCAAGAACAATTCCTATACGGAAAAATTGTGCAACAACATCAGTTGTGAATGAGAAATGATAAAAAAATGCTAATGAAGGCGTAACACTCGCAGCATAAGATCACTTTAAATTTCATACTCTGTGTGTGCATTTCCAATATAACACCTTAATGACATGGAAACGAAAGAGTTACTGTGTGAACTACAACCAACTCGTCAAATTCAGTCAAATCTCTCAAATTCTATCTAGGACAACCACCTCCGAAGAGTAGTGAACGAAAATCTTCGACACACCCCGTCCAGGTTGTGAGACAAACACCATAAAAGCGTACACTCTTGAACCTGCACGAGCTCTATAAAAAAAAACGTGTTCCAATATTCTTATCTACTATATAGAGCCCCGAAAGCTGGACGATAAGCAGGACAGCAGAGCTGATTTTTGGCTCCTTTGAAAGAAGAATTCTGTGACGGATATTCGGTCCTGTCTGTAAGGAAGGCAAATGGAGGAGAAGACATAACCGCGAACTTTATGTGCTTTACAAATATGTTGACATATTCCGGGAAGCTAAAATCCGTCAACTTCAATGGCTCGGCCATATCGAGCGTACACCAACGCTACAGCTAAGAAGGTCTTCGAGTCCGAGCCTCCAATCCAAGTAAAACTTGTTATGAGCTACAAAAAGGCTTAGCTGGTGCTGGCGTAGAAGTACATACCTCGACGGTTCGTAGGAAGCTTTTAGAGTTTGGAAGAAAATTTATTCGACCATAGAAGAAGCAACTTCTCGCTTAGCCTACGATAAAAAAGAGGCTTATTTGGGCTAAGAAATTTGCCGGGTGGAATGAGGAAGATTGGAGAAAGGTGTTGTTCTCAGACGAGTCACATTTTTCGGTGCAGGAACAGCGATCCAAATTCGTGAGGAGAAGTGTAGATGAACAACTTACTGCGACGCATATCGATCAGACCGTCAAAAATTCTGTAAAGAAGATGTTTTGGGGATGTTTCTCATACGTGGGGACTGGATCACTGGTTCCTATGGAAGGCGTGAATATAAAATGCTACTGGATAAGAGCTTAAAAAATGTGAACCAGTTGGAGGTGCAATTTTCCAACAAAACTCAGCTCTAAGACACACATCGAAGGATATGGTTAAATATTTTAAGGAACAACGAATAACTGTCCACAACTAGCCCGGCAGTTCACCAGACTTAAGCGCGATGGAAAATCTTCGGGCCATTTGTAAAGCTAGGTTACATAAAATGGACTGCACTTGGATTTGCACAAAGGCAAATATGGTAGAAGCAGTGATTCGAGTGCGATTTCGAGACGAGAAAATAAAGGAAAACTGTCAAAAATGAATAGACTCCATGCTGAAAAGAGTTCTGGCTGTCATCGCACCCAAGGGTGGGCATATTTTATATTAAATAACTAACAATTATAAACATATATAACATTATAGTGATTTGATGACAAATAAAGGATTTTTAAGGTATAATGTGTTTGATTCAATTAATTTGCACAATACTGTATTGTATTATTCACCTAAGCTTCTTTGGGCTGGTCAGGTATGGCGATTCTGCATTTTTGTGCTGTTTTACAGCAAGGCCGAAAGCCTTTGCTGCTAGTTGCTCTTATCCCAATGTTAATTACAATTTTTTTTTCTTTATTTGTACATTAATATTCTAATAAATAAATAAATAAATAAATGCTTTTTAATTATTTTCTTTAATCTACTGTGAATAGATTCATTTGAATTTCCCAGACACAAACCGGAAACATTTTGTACGTTGCGCAACCTAGTGCGACCGCTTAAACGTCAAAACAATTCAACAACCACTGCCAAGTTCACATCTCTTTCTTTTTTGACGTGCATTTGGTAAGAAGATGTGTGTGAATTTAAGAATTTCTTATTTAATCCGAGAATTTCCTAAACATCGAAATGAATATAAAAAAACTAAACCAAACTTGTGCTTGAACAATTTTCGCTTCATCGTTTTCAATATAATTTAAATCCCATATAGATTAGGAAATTCCCGATAATAGTGTGTGAAATTTGTTGACAATTTCCTCTTGACATTGCAGCTTGAAGATGACTCTCCGACCAGCCTACCGCCCGAAAATTGTGAAGAAGCGCACCAAGCACTTCATCCGTCACCAGTCGGACCGATATGCAAAACTCTCTGTAAGTGACTTGTGACAATTTTGAATTTTTCTAACTTTTCCTCTATTTCTTTCTAGCCGAAATGGCGCAAACCAAAAGGTATCGACAACAGGGTTCGTCGTCGCTTCAAGGGCCAGTACTTGATGCCAAACATTGGTTACGGTTCGAATAAGCGTACCCGTCACATGCTACCCACTGGCTTCAAGAAGTTCCTTGTTCACAACGTCAAGGAATTGGAAGTTCTCATGATGCAGAACCGTGTGTATTGTGGTGAGATCGCCCATGGTGTTTCGTCAAAGAAACGGAAGGAAATTGTGTTGCGCGCTAAACAGTTGGCGATCCGCCTGACGAATCCCAACAGCCGCCTGCGCTCCCAGGAGAACGAGTAAGCTAGTATGGAGAATCCTGTGTTTTTTTTTATAAGAAAAGATTGCATTAATGAAGAACCCAATTTAAAAAAGTAATTCGTCTCTTATTGTTGGCGGGGATTGCAAAGCCCTTCAGTTGCTTGTTTTCTGTTTTGTTGTAACTCGGGTGAAGGAGGGCCTTTCGTGCCCTTGGGGTGTATTATACTTGGCGATTTTGAGGGAAAATCGTTCTTTACTGAGGACATGTTGCAGGAGTAGACACGAGTTCGATGATGCTTCCGACGCTGCCACAGTAAAGGCCGTTGCTATATGCAACCACGGACAAGACGAAGACAAGACTTGAACAAATTAATTTATTATAAAACGTTTCGTACATGAATTCAATCTTAACTCCTAATTCTATTGGCAGATATATACACTAACTTAAACGTACGCTCGCAGGGCTACACTATCGTTTATTTAAACACAAAATTCGAAAGCTTTGGCAAGAACAAACTCTTAAAAAGGTGATTAGCTTATATATACAAGGTGGTGGGCGTAGCTCAACTGGATCTACATATGACATCGTGCTGGCTAGTCATATGTTCTTCCAGGAGGTCCTTGGCCCCCAGCACTTTATTGCAGATAACACAGGGAAACTCCTTGGGCTCTCTTTTCTTCACCGAAAAGCTGTGCTTCTTTGTGAGCTCGTCGTCCCCACTTCCGCTTTCGTGACACTTGGAATGGATTTTTAAGGTATACTTCTCAGTGAACCTCTTCCCGCACACGTTGCACGGGTACATAGGCCGGTCTTCTCGATGAGTGACCATGTGATGGGCGAACGTCTTCTTTGACTTGAACGTTTGGTCACATTTTTCGCAAACCAGCGGTTTCTCTTCAGCCTCGTGATGCATCTTGTGGTTGTAGAGGAGATTTGATTGCGAGAATCTTAGGCCGCATTTCTCGCATTGGAATTTCTTCTTGTCCCAATGGAGGTGCATGTGTCGGATGACATTCGATCGCCGCGAGTAACGCTTCGGACAGAAGCGGCACTCATTTTCTGATTTGCCCTCGTGAACGTTCATATGCAATTCGAGGTATTCCTTATCGCGACGGAGCACGCCGCATATATCGCACCTCATCGCTTTGTTGTGAGTCGCCAAGTGGGTGCTAAGAGAGAACTTGGAACTCAATTTCTTGTCGCACACTGTACACTGGTAGGCAGTGGCAGATGGAGCACTGGGAGAGGCTTCCTTTCCGTCCTCATAGGAATCACCTGCCTCCTCTTGGTCATCATCTCCCATCGATTCTCTACTCGAGCCTTCTAGTTTAATGACTTGTTCATCCTCATCGTATACGTCTAATGTATTCACGGACGTCTCCAAAAGACGCGATAGCTCGCGTTGGTGCATGAGAAGTTGAAGCATTACCTGATCATATTCTGCAAGCTTCTCAAAGCATGGGTCGCAGACATAGGCGCTGTCGTGGAGAACTACCTCGCCCTTAACGCACTTGGCGAGGTGGGAGAGAACGTCTTTGACCGATTTCTTTGACGTGTATACTCTCGTTTCTTTGATGTTTTTAAAGTCCGTGGTTCCATTATCTTTCCGACGACACAGAATACACCTCAGGGGCAGATAGGTATCCTCTAAATCCATCCTCTCGTTCCAGGGATATACAAAATCCAAGCAAAATAACACTCAAGTCGATTTATACACCACTCCGAAATCTGTTTACTTGCCAAAACTGACGTTAACTGCGTCGACACCCTTCGAGTTAAAATAAAAGGCATCAATTGCGTTTACATAGCAAAGTCATTTTTGTTTGCTTAGCTGTTATACAGTGAATTGAGAAATTCGAACAGATTATTTAAGCTTATATCGTAGAATAATAGAAATGTTAATAAAATATAATAAAGAGAAGAATAAAAAAAAAATGTTTTTATTGGGGACAAATAGGTGAAATTGTACGAATGGAATCCGCCGTTTTTCAGTAGAAGTCGCAAGCAGTGTAACAGTTCGGCTGAAAAGTTCGTATCGTTCCTATGGGAAGGCGCCACTAGAATCATTTTCAGTTAGTACCAACCTACAAAAGATACTTGCATAAATTTGACAGTTGTCGGACTATTCGTTTTTGAGTGAAGCAACTTTTATTATTTTGAAAAAAAAAATGGATAAAGGGAATTTCGTGTGTTAATGAAATATTGTTTTTTTTATTTAAAAAAAAAGTGCTTCTTCTTCTTCTTAGATGGCGCTACAGCCCGATGTAAATCTGGCCCTCAACCAACAAGCGTCTCCGGCTGACACGAGCTTTTGGCAGTTGATTCCAGTGCCGCACTCCTAGTTAGTTAAAGTCCCCTTCCATCTGCGTGCGCCACCTTAAATTCGGTCGTCCCTCAGTGTTGGATTCGAAGACTCTTCGGGCCGGAGCTGTGCTGTCCATTCGCTCTACATGGCCTAGCCATCTTAGATGTTGGATCCGGAGACGTCGTACTAGGCCGATGTCGCAGAATTTTCCTCTTAAAGCGACCAAGGGCATCTTTATCCATTTTCGTTAAGGTCCAGGCCTCCGCGTCTTAAACGAGGACCGGGTCGATCAGTGATTTATATAGTGCTACCTCGGAGTGCAATTGCCTCAGTGTGAAATGTGGTCTATTTAGGATTTACCTAGCCTGAAACCGCACTGATAGGAACCTATCAAATTATCCACAAAGGCTTTCAGGCGTTCACACAGTACAGCAGAGAAGAAGATGTAGGCAATGTTAAGGAAACTTATTCCTCTATTTTCTAGTTGTTTCGGAATTGCTTTATTCAGAGTAACACCTTTCAATATTCGTTTTCGATAGGTCTTCCTTACTAAGAAAGTTATTGATGACTAAAATACTCGAGTCATCAAAATACCGAGTCTCCCAAAAACTCTCTGAAAGTTCGACATCGCCTGCACTGACCATAGAAGAAGACTGGAAACGTTGTCAAAAAGCCATCAGGGAAGCTGCCACTGATGTGCTGGGTTTTACAACACCACCTAGGAAAAACCCATGGTTTGACGACGAGTGCAGACAGGCCCATGCAGCCAAGCAAGACGCCTACAACGCAATGCTGCTTCGAAGAACGAGAGCTGCTCGTGAGCTCTACAGAAAAGGAGGGAAGAGAACCGGCTTCTCAGAAAGAAAAAGAAATAACATGAGAAGTGTGCGGTCGAGAAGATGGAGTGTGAAGTGCAAAAGTTTTACCAGAAAGTAAAACAATTATCCAGTGGATATAAATTTCGGACTGAAGTCTGTCGGAACGAAAATGGTTAACAAGTAGTAGAATCGCGGTCGTTGCTGAGATTTTGGAAGAATAATTTCTGCAGACTGTTAAACGGCGACGAGGACGCAAATACCGCTGTCAGGCAGAATGTTCCACTCAATTTGGACGACGATACACAAGAATTCCGTCCTCCCGACTTTGACGAAGTCAATATAGCAATATCGAGACTTAAGTCAAACAAAGCTGCTGGAGCGACGGATTGTCCGCGGAACTGTTTAAAGCAGATGGGGATAGTAGGGGATGGTAGGGAGGGTGCACCAGCTCATCTGTAAGAAATGGTCAGGAAAGCATGCCTGATGAGTGGAATCTCAGTGTCGTTTGCCCGATCCACAAAAAAGGAGACCCCTTTGACTGCACCAACTACAGAGGATTAAGTCTCCTTAACATCGCCTACTAGATCTTCTCTGCCGTTTTGTTTGAACGACTTGATAGGTCCATATCAATGTGGTTTCAGGCCAGGGAAGTCCACAATAAACTAAATCTTCACACTGCGGCAGATCCTGGAAAAGACCGAAGAGATGCAGATCACCACCTATTCGTCGACTTCAAGGCCGCATATGACAGCGTGCATAGAGACGAGCTATAAAAGCCATGTCTAGTTTTGACATCCCTACCAAACTCATTAGATTGTGTAGGATGACGACGGAGAACTCCCGCTGCTCCATCAAGGTCGGCAACGAACTTACCGAGACCTTTAATGTCAAAAAAGGTTTTAGGCAAGGCGACGCGCTGTCATGTGACTTCTTCAACTTAATACTCGAGAAGATCGTGCGAAACTCACAAGTCACCACCAGAGGCACGATCTTCCCGAAGTCCGTTCAACTGCTGGCTTACGCGGATGATATTGACGTGATTGGTCGAACACAGCGAGCCGTCAATGAGGCGTTTCCTAGCATTGAAGCGGAGGCGGTTAAAATGGGTCTAGTGGTAAATAAGGGCAAAACGAAGTACATGTTGTCATCAAGAAAGGACACACAACATCGACGTCTCGGACAGAGCGTCACAATGGGCAGCATGAACTTCGAGGTAGTCAAGGACTTCGTCTACCTCGGCTCTGCAATAAATAGGGACAACAACATCAGTACCGAGATCAAACGCAGAATCACTCTTGCCAACCGCTGTTTCTTTGGGCTCAAGAGGAAATTGAGTAATAGAGCCCTCTCTCGAAGGACCAAGTTGGCTTTATACAATACCGTAATCATCCCAGTCCTGCTCTATGGTGCAGAAGCCTGTTAAAAGCGGATGACGAAGCTCTTGGTCTTTTCGAGAGAAAAGTTCTGCGTGCGATATTTGGTCCCGTTTGCGTTGATGGCATCTGGAGGGGGAGATTCAATCACGAACTATATGGGCTGTACGGGGACATGTGCCTGGTTAAGCGTCTACGGATACAACGCTTAAGTTGGCTAGGCCGTAGACAACACAGCTCCGGACCGAAGAGTCTTTGAATCCTAGCGATTGGGACAACGCAACAGAGGACGTCCTCGACTCAAATGGCGCACACAAGTGGAAAAGGACCTCAACCAACTTGGTGTGCGTAACTGGAGAAGGCTGGCAGGAGATCGGGCTGGAGACGCTTGTTGGTTGAGGCCCAAGCCCACACCGGGCTGTAGCGCCACTGAAAGAAGAAGAAGAAGAAAATACTCTGCGGATTACGGGCGCATCATGTTCTTAGGGGCACCGCCACTCCAATTGACTAAAGTCATTGCCCTTTTTTCGCGCCTTCGCCCCTTCGGATTAGTTTAATCAGAAAATATTCCACTCGTAAAATCTAAGCCCTATTGTACGTATATAGGAGCTCGTTAGGGTAAAAATCCATATACTCAAATTCGGGTGTTCTATATACTCCGAAGCAAGACCTGAGACTTTGCCTATTAAACACCGGAAAACTTTTCTAATAAGGTTGGCTTTCACATCGAACACGGGGCGATCATGGTCTTGATTAAGGCCATGCAGCAGATAGTCTTCACTCTAGAATCAAGTTGGCTGCTATGAAAAAACTACTACTGATGGCACTTTTGGTGATGCCTGACACTTTTCAATTTTCTCTTTCGACTTTCATACGTGGAACAAGATCTCACGCAGGTTTGACAGTTCCCTCATTACTATTATGCATTGTTTTTTTTTTTTGCGTGCGAGGTAACCAGAACAGAGAACAAAGAGATAGTGAAACGTCTAAGTGAGTCGTGAAACAAATTGGCCACAACTTAATGGGAATTAGCTGGTGAAACATGGCGATTATAGAGTCATGATGTTTACAGTGAGACTGCTCAAATGGAGTTTATATGCTATAGATTGAACCAATATGATTACCTCAACATCGTAAAAAAATCACCAGGAAAGCGCCACGAAAATGAATTAATTATGTCTTTCAACCAGACTACGACTTCAACCAGACTACACTGCTCACAATGTCAAAATGTGGCTACTTTTTAATGCTGCTCGGAGGAAGCAGCTCAAAACGCCTCCAAAGTCATTTCATATCAACTCTATTGAAGCCAAGCCGAGATTGAAAAAAAAAACATTTAAAATCGAGCTAACAGCAGTAAAGCCTCTCTTAAAGAAACTCCCCATCGAAAATGGTAACTCAAGGCCAGATTTCTACAAAGAAAAATTGTCGGCAGTATTCTAAACCTACTAAAAGCCATTATTGATGTTGTCCGTCTATTTTCTATTCGGAGAAGGCACGAAGAGACACTATCTGTAAAAGAGCCAATTGCGCACTTACTTTTACCAGTCTGAAGAGGCTTCCAGAAATACTGTCGATTATACAAGGTGGCGCAAAATTAGTCACCCTCTCGGAAGATATTATAATTTTTGCAAATGGCATGGTATGTCAATCATATTTGACATTTGTGAACTAGATAGCTGAAGTATACAAACAGATAAGCAATGGAGCGCTATACTCCGCAAGAGCGTGGAATAATTGTGTCGATTTTTTTTACCAATAATCGGTGGTGTGTGTAACCGAACACACAGCACTAGCCGCAATGGGTATTGTGAAGGAAGCGTTTCCCGGCATGGCCAGCAAGATCGCCTGATTTAACCACCCCTGACTTATTTTTGTGCGCTACTTGAAGTTGCGGGTTTATGTCAACAAGCCTCAGATAATCGCAGCCCTTAAGAAGAATATTCGACAGGAATGCGAACAATTCCGATCAGTCTGTCGTGGGGTGCGCACGAGTTATGTACACGACACATTCATCTCCTAGTACATTGGATATCCGATTAGCGGATGCTTTTAGTTATCTCAAACGTAATGAGATATGAATCCTTTCTTACTCCCACATAGTTATCTGGGTCGGCACATTTGCTTCACGGAGCAGACGATAATCTGAATATCCGACTGGTCAAGCATTCGATTTCTGCTGACCAAACATTTTGACAATGACTGGGAGTGATTTAGCTTGGAAGATCTCTGTGAGTTGGTGTTCTGAGTGGATAGATCGTTTTCTGTAAACCTTAACCCTTAGATGCATAATGTGGCACACATCAGTTTCCGACTAATATTTTAGCTTGGAGACAGTATATTGGTACAAATAACATGCCATGCCATGTCGTCCATATCCGTGGACGCATTATATGTGCAGCTCTTCATTTTCTCTTAAAAATATTTACGAAATTGACATAGCGTAATTGTTGTACAGGGTATCAACTTTTTAAGTTGCAAATCAGTTGAGCGAACATTGTCTAACATAGTAATTTTGTATAATTAACTATCACAAAAAATATTTTTAGTAAGTTTAGAGCTTACTGAATCAGGGAATAAACATATAATAATACACGGTAAGTTCTTTACCAGTTTTTTGGGCGATTGTTTTCTTGTGCCATATATGGCACATTATGCATTCATGTATACACGTATTCATAATGTTTCTTGGTTGGGACAAATTTTTGTTGTTAAATGTGACATTTTAAAATGTCTCGGCGTGTTAATTCTATCTTCAGCTGTAATGTACCCAAATATAAGAATTTATTGAGATAGAGATATCGGTCTTGAAATGGTAATGAAATAGGTGACACCAAATTGCTTTGAAAAAATTCGTTCTGTGCTACACTTCAATAATAATTCCAAAACGGTAAACGGTGACTAACAAAACTTCATCTGACTTTGACAAATTTTATAAAATTCCTCGTTATTGAAGGATTCAAAAGGAAGTGTCTATCAATTCACCTTTCCACCGATGAACAAATTTGGGCATCAAAATCCAAACATCATCTGAAGCAATACTTGCCACTAAATGGGGATATAACATATTTGTTT
This sequence comes from Merodon equestris, assembly GCA_958301585.1. Lineage (NCBI taxonomy): Eukaryota > Metazoa > Arthropoda > Insecta > Diptera > Syrphidae > Merodon > Merodon equestris. The sequence goes on along the minus strand of OY284413.1, from coordinate 7,965,323 downwards.
TATATAGTGTCTCTGGTTCTGCATACAATTTTGAAGTTTACACGGGTCTAGAAAATAACGCTGTTGAACGTGCCACGTAAAGAGCCAGACTTGGGATCAAGTAGCAATATATTGTAAATGTGCATTTGAAAGCTACCAAGCGATGATGAAATGAAGAACGTAGCTACGGAGACGTCATTCGAATAGGTCGCTGATTTTGAAGGAATATCTATTTCCAATTTGACATGGAACCTTTGTTTGAAAGGAATAGATTTGATGGCCAGCTCTATCGGAAGGTCTACGATTTGAATGAAATCCGAAAAATTGTATATGTGCATTTTCTATCACTTGGTCGAACTTCGGCTCATAACAACATAAATTTAGTTCGCTTTCGAAACGAATTAGGTAGTAATATTGTACAATATTGGTGCCAGCCCACCGTCTTTGTTAAAACGTGGAAGGCCTGATTCCTCAGAATGAAAAAAGGACCAACTGAACCCATACCTTCAATAAATGTGGTGGAGTTAACCATAATGTCGTTTTTTTTTTTTATAGGGTTCGCGCAGGATCAAGAGTTACGCTCTTATGGTGTTTGTCACACAACCAGGATGGGGTCTAGATGGTATGAGTCGAAGATCTTCGTTCACTACTCTCCGGGGGTGGTTGTCCTAGATAGGATTCGGGAGGTTCGACTAAATTTGTTGCGTTGGTTGTAGTTCACAGTTTTAATTTCCATGTCATTAAGGTATTGTATTGGACATGCACACACATAGTATGAATTTTGAAGTGATCTTATACTGCGAGTGTTATGCCTTCGTCAGCGTTCTTTTGATAATCTCTCATTCACAACTGATGTTGTTGAACAGTTTTCACGTATAGAAATTGTTCTTGGTTATGGACAGACTTGAATTACAGATCAGTCAGAGGTGTAAATTCCCGTCATGCAAATATAAATCTTTTTAAATATGCCGCAAATGTGGCGTTGCACTAATTTTGAACAAATACCATACTTGTTTACAAAAATTCCAAGAAAATCATTGATGTACATTAACATATGTACATATATATGTATTATGTATTATAATATTACGAAAAAATTTAAATTTAAAATATTAATCAACTGGGTTCTAGTTCTAATTTTTTGAAGGCTAAATGCATGATGTGCCATATTTGGCACAAACTATGTTTTAGCAAATTATTAACATATAGTTTGACGAAACTAAAAATAATTGATGAGGAAGTGTTTCTATAGCCAATATTTAGTCAGGAGAATTTTTAATCCGAATTTGGAAAAATCATGCATCCAAGGGTTAAAATATTAACTAATAAATAAAAGAAGTAATAAAACAAAAAATCTTTTTTTTGCTATTGTTCATCCTGGACAACATAATTCACGCGTCGGAAACTATTTCTAAAGTTTTTTTTCTTTTTTCATAAGCGTTAAGAAAAACATTTTAAATCTAAATGTCGTGTACTACATGCGATGGAAAAGTAGAACGCTCGCAAGTGAAAGTGTCCTGCCACGACTGCAAAAGTCTTTCTCATGCAGCGTGTGTGAACGTGATGCCAGTTGACATTGACTACCTGAAAAAAATGAACAAGTCCTGGCGATGCGCGAAGTGTACTACAAAAGTACGTCGCGAATCTGTCAGCAGAAGGACTGGCATGCGCCTCAAGTACATCACATCAACATCACCGCACTCAAAACAAAGCAAGCGAAGGCGATTCAGTAACATCTTTGCCAACTACTTCATCAACTGCTGGAACCAACATTACACTGGATGTGATTTATGCTGAGCTCTTGGAAGTGAAATAGATCCAAAACAAAAACAAATATTGGATTTACAATGAAAAACAAACAGTCAAGACAAAATTGAGTTTCTTGAGAAGAAAGTCGACCAACTTGAAAAACAATTAATTGTTAGCTCAGTTGAAATTTATAACGTCCCATCAACCGACGGCAATATTTCCAACGTTAATTTGGCATTGGAAATCTTTCGCAAAGGCCTTTCCGTTGAATTAACAGAAGAGGACATTGACATTTGCTACGTAAAGAAGGTGGCTGTACGGCGTAAGAACAAATCTACTACAGCAAACGGCGACCAGTCAAAACACACCAACATACTTCGAGTCAAATTTGTCCATCGTCGCTCCAAGGAAAAAGTGATGACAGCTATGCGTGGGAAGAAGACGATACTTACAACAACAATAATAAACTCACATGGGAGACCAGAAAAAATATACATTAACAAATGCTTGTCAATCTGTCATATCAAACACGTCAACTGCTAACCATGGCGCGCTCTCTCAAAACAACAAAGGGGTACACTTACGTATGGACCAAAAACGGGAATGTTTAGGTCAGAAACCACCAATGAGACGTCCCACTCAAAATGGCCGCCGACGTTTGCCTACAAGCTCGGGCGAGCACGTGGGTACCTCAAGTGCTGTCAAAATTTTGTAAACAATCACGCACATTGTTATAATTCCAAGAGTGTGTGTGGGGAGTACACTGCGGTACATATGAAATGAACTCACACGTATTCACGATTAGAGTTTGTTTGTAACGGGTTTTGTCGCTATGCACCTCAACCTCTGTCAAAATCTCGTCAAAATTTCAGGGTGTCACGGGGGAAGACGTACGAAAGACGCACGTCTCATTCTGGTTTCTGGTTTAGGTATATGAGAAAGAAGGAAGGTGAAAACTTAGTTAGAATTTCTTGTGTTGCCGATTTTGATAAGCTGTGATGTCGTCTCTCTCTGTTCCTCCTAACTCGTGTATTTTCCCAGTCAATGCCCCTAACTGTGTTATTTGTAAACACCAAAACATTCGTAGTATGAGGAAAAACATTGCACTTCTCATAACTTATATTGAATCTCTCGAATTTGGAATTGCACAACCTACCAGGGTATACACTTTTTGCAAATTGTAATAATGTATGTATGTACATATATGCAGCTGGTGGTATTGCACTACATATATGTATGTAAAAAATGGGATATATTGCAAATGTTCAATCTTAAATCTTCGTAGTGCCGATGCAATTAAACTAAATTTTGACTTTATGTCCAAAAGTTATGCTTTGGTATGTCTTTACAGATTGCATAGTTTTGAAAAATGTGTGTTTAGTGAAGAATGTAAGGAAAAAAACTTGATTGTCCTGGGTGATATTAACATTGATATTTTAGATGAAACAGATAGTAGCACAGAGAATTATGGCATCAATTGGCTTAAAGAGTCTGATTAACGAACCAACTCGAGTGACCGATCGAACAAAGAGTTGTATTGATTACATATGTACAGTATTGGACAAAACTAAAGCACCCCCCATTAACAAACTATTGATTTTGGTTATAACGGATGTCAGAGTGAAGCAACAAAAACGATTTTTTTTTTACTGATACTTCCCATTTTATTAAACGAAATAATAATAAAAACATGAGACTTATTCATTACAAAAATCATTATTTACAAATTACAAAAAAAATTATTAAACACAAAAGTCAAAAATTCACTTGGACAAAACTAAAGCACCCCCTGGTATAAGGACATGTTTCCCATCGAATTGATCGGTCTTCCATAATTTTTATTCAATAAATGTAGGAAATCTACCGTTATACTTTGTATGAATAGAGTGTCAGAATTTCAAAAAAGCACAGTTCAAAGTCAAATTTGTGAGGAATTTTTGCGATTAATAGATCTTAAAATAGTTTCAAAAAATATGGCAAGAAATAATTACAACGAAGTTTTAAACGGAAAAATTATTGCTGATTTTAAAAAAAGGTTTATCAAGACATAAGATCAGCGATAAATATGGTATAAATAGATCAATTATTTCACGGCTGGTACGGAAGTACGAGACCACCGGTAAGACAACTACTGAACATTCCGGGGGAAGGCCTCGGAAAACGTCTGCAAAAGATGACTCTCTAATAAAAAGAGCCATCTTAAAAGATCCCACAGTTTCCTCGAATCAAATTTTACATGATTTGCAATTGCCAGTGAGTGCCAGAACGATTCGCAGAAGATCTGTCCAATTGGGTTTCTTCAGCCGCCGCCCAGCACGAAAGCCGTTCATTTCGGAGAAGAACCGCAAGAAGAGGTTAGCCTTTGCACATGAACATCTGACCTGGACAGTAGCAAAGTGAAAAACCGTCCTATTTTCTGATGAATCCAAGTATAATAAAAAGAATTCAGATGGTATCACCAGAATACGGAGACCAGTAGGTAAAAGGATGGATCCGAAATATTGCATCCCAATGGTTCAATTCGGTGGAGGAAATGTGCTCGTCTGGGGATGCTTCTCTGGTTGGAGGATTGGACCAATCTACAGAATAAATGGCATCATGAATCGTTTTAAATATTTGGATATTTTAAAAACAGTAATGTTGCCCCATGCAGAAGAAGAGATGCCATTGAAGTGGACGTTCCAACATGACAACGATCCAAAACACACAAATAAGGTTGTCAAGACTTGATTTGATGCCAATAATATTGAGGTTCAGGATTGGCCCGCGCAATCTCCTGACCTTAACCCTATAGAGAACTTGTGGGAGATAGTCAACAGGCGAGTTAACAGGGACCAGTGTAAAACTTTGGATGAATTGTACAAGGTAGTGGAGGACGCTTGGAAAAACGTGCCTATGGCTGTGATAGATAGCCTTATAAACTCTATGCCGAAAAGATGTATGGATGTTATAAAGGCAAAAGGATATGCCACAAAATATTAACAGTTTTGTATATTTTGCACATGGTTTTTACATTTTTATTTAGGGGTGCTTTAGTGTTGACCAAGTGAATTTTTGACTTTTTGTGTTTAATGAATTTTTTTGTTGATTTTTGTAATAAACAAGTCTTATGTATATATTCGTCTTCACAAAAACAACATTTTTTTCAATGGTGAAGTCTATAATTTAAACATAACAGATCATTGTATGGTAGCTCTTACTATGTCTTCGAGTTCCGATATTCCACTGTTTTCTGAATACAACACCACAAAGTCGATTGATTTTATTGCATTAAAATAACGACTCAAATATGAATTTTGAAACCCGGTTTATTCAGAAAACGATCCAACTACTGCCTTTAACCTCTTTGTTAGTGTCTACACAGACACATCAGCTATTGCACTATCTCAACCCCATTGTAGTTAAGTAGGAGAAAATTTCTTAACCTTTTACGTAAAATCAAGCGAAAAAATGCACTTGCTCTGAAATGTAAAAAGCATCCTTTAAATAACAAGCTCAAAAAACATTACAAAAAAATGTGCAAATCGGTACAAGAAAACATAGAAAAACAACGAAACAATTATTATTTTAACTTATTAAACAGAGCCCGGGGTAACATCAAAAATGAAGGGCAAGTAGCTGATAGCATCCTAGGCAAAACTAAACAACATTATGGTGACTACTAAGTTAAAGTGTAATGACATACATATGCTTGACAGAGCCGCACGACATTGCTGAGGCCTTTAAAAACTATTATTCGGAAATCGCAGACAAACTTAAACCTTGCACTACAATTTCTAATGATTGTAATTGCTCCATATCATCCCTCCCGAAAGAAAGTAGTAGCTCAAATAGTTTTGTATTTATTTAATACCATCTCCTCGTATGAAATCTACAGAAGCATAACATCTTTGAAAAACAAGAACCTGCACAAGCGATCGCATCACAAGTAAAATATTAAAGAGGATAGACCTGCTGAAATATTTTTTTAATCTTAGTGTCAGGTGTGGATGTTTTCCTCAATACCTTAAACGTGCTGAGGTTATTCCTATATTCAAAAAAGGTTGTAAGGAGAATATATCTAACTACAGACCCATTTCACTTCTACCAACTTTCGCCAAACTTTTTGAAAAACTACTAAAAAAAAAATTGAGTACCTCAAGGTTCTGTACTTGGCCCACTATTTTTTCTCATTTATGTCAATTCACTGTTTGACTTGAATCTAAATAGTATATCGACAGCATTTGCGGACGACATAACTTTTACATACCTTTGTGCAACTGACTTCGAATGTGTTGTAAAGATAGCTAAGGATCTAGAAACATTTAGAGTCTGGTGCAACGCACATAAACTAATTCTTAGCGAAAAAACCAAACTTTTGTCATTTAAAACGGACAATACAGATATACAAAACTTTAACGTCTGTCTTCATTCTTACGATTGCAAGAGTTTCGTCTTACCGATCCATAGATGCGGGAGAAATAATTTTTTATGCAACAAACTATGTTCGTCTAAATGTTTTAATGTTGAAACAGTACACCATTAGACAAGAAAATTAAAGGAACACATACAAAGCGTTAAAACATTTATGTTATTAGTGACCAGAAAAATGTATCTATTAAAACAATACTGTTCCGAAAAACACTTGAAAACAATATATTTTGGTCTTGCTCACTCTAAATTGCAATATGGCATTACTGCATGGGGCGGTGCTTATGCCAGTTCTCTGAAGCCGCTGTTGATAGATCAGAAACATCTAATTCGTATTGTTTGCAACAAAAATCGGTATTTCCGGAGCTGGCCCCTATTTAAAAATCTACAGATTCTTCCATTGAGACACCTCTAGAGTTCTTTAACAAAGTGGTAATTATCCTAGCAGAACCTCTCAGTTCTACAGTTTATGCGTGAACAATCTGTATCTTGTAAACATACCAAATGTCACAAAAACCCTTTCTTCACCATTCTATAGTGTAACAGCATCCGCTATATTTAATAAGCTGCCATATTCGTAAGAGAAGTTAAATACTGGTTATTCACGGTCGATTACTTAAATGTTGAATCATTGTTGAGTAGTTTATCCTGACAGCAGCATATTTACATTTAAATGTCCAAAACTATTTTAACGCCAAATAAATGTTTTTCGATATTATTTTTACAAATTAACAAATATATACTTTTGAATTCTATCCGTTATCACCCCACCATATCTTAAATTATGTAAATTCAATTGAAGCCACATTTTACACTAACTTCAATGCTACAGAATGTTGTATATTATCTCCTTTATTTTGTTATAAAATTAATACTGTAACAATGTAATTGGAAGTAATCAAAATAAATAAAAATAAAAATAAAAAAAGTTATCACTGGAAATCATGGATAATGCCATAAAATGGATACAAATGTGTATCAACATTGGCGGCAGCTACTTGACGGATATCATTCTTTTCATTTAACAGAAAAAAATGTAAAGGTCCAAATAACGATTTTCATCACTCAAATTAATTTTCAAAAAACAAAATTGGATGATTAATTTTGTATCAGGAAACTCGGTTAAGTTGTAAAACCAGGAACCAGATTCTCCGTTCGATTAGAAGTTAGGGTGTATGGGTAATTAAACAACGCCACCGGGGCGCCAGGAATAAATTAGTCATCTGCAACGGGTGACTCGACAGTGATCATGAGCTCATCGGTTTTTTTTTTTTTTTTTTTTTTTTTGTAATTCATTTTTATTTATACAATAGTTTCTTAGATCTATCTTATCCTAGACAAAAATGTTTAAAACTAGCTTAACTATCCTTACAAATTTAGGAATCTTACTGGCCCTAGGCGGACACTCTAAAACAAACTGAATAATTTTAACATATGCCTTTCGGCTACTAGCTCATCCGTTTAATCAGCGCAATGGCAGACTGGGATTTCGCCGATGTTGTTAAACAACATGTTGATCTTTGGTGGTTGTCGGGTGAAAACGTTCACCAGAACCGTTATCTAGGTACGATCCTCCTCACTCTTTAATACATAACTAAGATTAGTGTTAGCTAGGGGATCTTAAGAGCCTTGGCGCATCTTCATACTTAGATGAATTTGTGAACTAACTGCTATTGAGCCTTGGTGGGGTCTCAGGCAGAGCCCAGTCACTGAAAGACTCAATAAGAATTTTGATCACTCAGAACGAAGCACACGAGTGGTAAATATTCTGATTTTATTTATGGTAAGAATTAAGCAGCTTAGGGCAGGTTAAGGTATCAGAATACTCGTAAGAAAAAAAAATAAAAAACGAATCTTTCGAATAAAGTCTATCTTGTCTGTCGCAACGTAATTATTTTTTTTTAATGATTAATTGATTTAGAGACTACCAAATCACTTTTTGGATTGCCATGTGCGAGGGTGGAATACTAGCCACAACGGCCAGAAGTGTGTAAAAATCGATTTTCTATTTGATCTTACCTGTTCACATTGGTGGAGAAATGCCACATTGTGTAAAAGAAAATCCAGCTTTCGGATGAATTCTCGGGTGAAGCAAACTATTTTTCCCCATTTTACCCTCATTTATAAGTAACCCTGGAAGTAAAAAATTACGCACTTTATTTTCAACTTTGTTTGCTGGAATATTATGAAAAAGGCGAGATTCAATGTTCCACTTGTTAAAAATTCTTGTATGCTTCCACCAATATACATATATATACATATATATCATGCCACACTTGTCCTTCCTTTATATACGAGATTTACAAATGGGAATCTAGTAAATATTGTCCATCGCTACATACTATCTTTGGCAATTTTTCTGGAAGCATACGAATTCTGTGTACCATATGCTTTTGAGGCGATCTACGAATCGTCCCAATTTTTGTCTACGTCGAAAGATCGAAAGTGCTGGTCCGTCATGATGCAGGTCATCGACCATTGATCGGAAAATATAATATTCAAAAGTGGCGATGTCTGGAGAATACATCCGTTAGGGTTATCCCATTTCAGGGATTCCCGGTAAGTTTTATTCATTCTGAGAAATACGTGGCCGAGTACCGGAACAACAGTTTGCTCGTGAAACTTCTTCGATTTCTCTCGGATTCAACTCGTATGGCACCTTATTTCCTTCCTTTTTTTATTAAGTATTAAGCCCAATGAATCTGCAAATTCTGGGATGGATTTTAATCCAGCAGCGCCTCTAATTCCGCGTCTTCAAACTTGTCTTCCTCTTCCAAACCCCTTTTATAACATTGAAACCACTATTGATGAAACTTTTTTTCATCAATAGGTACCTCACCGTAAATATCTACAATATAAGTATGTAATTATTCGGGGCACTCCAACTATCACAAAACTTCTCCGATAACGCCGACGAAATTTTACAAATGTAATGAGGAGTTGTTCTGAAGGACATTTCTGATCTAACATTTTTGACCAGTATGTACTGGGAAATCATGCCTTTTTTGGAGAAATGGTGATTTATTTTTCAATATAGTCTCCTTTTAGCTCGATACACTTAACCAGCGATGATCCAACTTCTTTAACCCGTCTGAAAAATACGTTTTCTCGCAAAGTAGGCCTCCGTGTCGGCGATGACCTCTTACTTCGACTGAAATGTCTGCCCGGCGAGTGATTTTTCAAGTTTGGAAACAAAAATAAGTCGCACGGGGCCAAGGTTGTCGGTGTGGATCACACCTTGTGAGTCCCAGAAAGCGATGGCTATCACCTTTCCGGCCGATGAGACAGTCTTCGCCTTCTTCGGAGAACGTTCGCCGGGTGAAGTCCACTATTTCGACTGTTTCTGGTGTGTACCAGTGGATCCATGTTTCGTCAACTGTCACGAAACGACGCAAAAACTCCTTCGGATTGCGCTTAAACAGCGTCAAACACTGCTCTGAAGAGGTCTCACGGTTGCGCTTGTTGTCCGGAGTGAGCAAACACGGCACCCATCGCGCCGTCAGCTTTCTCATGCCCAAAATTTCATGCAGGACCTTCATCTCGCGCACCTTCAATGGGCGGTCTGCTAATAGAGATCGTGGATTTTTATCACGTTATCTTCCGTGGTAGCCGTTCTCGGGGCACCTGGACGTAGCTCATCAAAAACCGACGTGCGACCACGTTGAAACTCGTTAAACCAATTTTTGATGGTCGCCATCGAAGGAGAAGAGTCACCGTACACAGCATCCAAACGCTCTTTGATTTCCCTTCCAAAAACAAGAATCGAATCGATACTGCTCTTTTTCCATTTTTCTAAAATCCGCGGACACTCCCGGTTCCACACGCGGTCAAAACAAAACAACGAGTCCGATCCGGCTGAAATTTCGACAGTAGGGGTATTTCACATCAAGCGGACAAGGAAAAAAAAGTGAGGTTCTGAAATTTGTTCATATTAGATCCAGTTGTACTTCTAGTAGATATGAATACGAACACATAATATTTTTTTTATGTGATTTGTATTTGTCAAGTTATGGGCTTCTAAAGAATCGTCTATATCAAAATTCGTATATTTTGGAAGAATTTTTTCGTATTGAAAAAAAATACAATAAATTTTCAAATTACCCGATTTGCATCAAAAGTTTCCTGCTCTTTTTAAAAAAGAAATCAATTTCGAAAAAAAAAAATTTTAATGTTCAAAACCGGAAGCTATTTAGCCGTCTAGTATGAGTATGTATGTACTACACGATAGTAAGTTTCTCTTGCGATACTGGCGCCATCTGGTGGTGGGGCTAAGTACTTATCGAACCACCCTCGTATGACAGTGTGCATCGAGACGAGCTGTAAGAAGCCATGTCTAGTTTTAACATCCCTGCCAAACTCGTCCGGCTGTACAGGAGAATGCAGGTGTCGCAAGGACAAAAAAACAATTGCCGAAAAACGAGAAATCAACAACTTTAATTAAATGAAGAAAATAAAAGGAAAAGGTTTTCTTCTTTGTGGAAAACGATTTTATTTAACGTCGGCTGAAGTCTGCGGTTTGAGCAGTGGGAAGACAATCATTGTGGTTTGTGTTCTTGATATAAGGAAACCTCAGCATCAGCTGGTTTCGCCGTTGGCCCACATCTTTCGATGGTTTATCAGCTGTTCTTGCCGTTGACCATTCGACTGCGGTTATTGAACCCGAACATCACGCATTGCAATAGCATTGTAGCTCAGTGGGCGGAGTGTTTTGTTTTTTTACTCAGCGTTAGCTCCCCCACAATATAGTTGACTATTCTGCGCTCCCAATTTTTCTAGTCAGCTGGGTCCGATGCGATCATTTTTTTTGCGTTGGGCATTTGTAGTTGGAATTGGTTTTGCCGACAGAGAATGGATATGAGGTTATTGAACTCCCATTATCGAATTATCGCTGTTCCATTAAGGTCGGTAGCGAATTAACCGAGACCTTCGATGTTAAAAGAGAATTTAGGCAAGGTGACGCACTGTCATGTAACTTCTTCAACATTGTCTTTAAAAAGATGGAGTCACTGACCAACATAAGAGGTACGACCTATTTCAAGCTTGCGCAATTGCTTGCGTACGCAGATGACATTGACCTATGTAATTAGGCGAGCATAGCAAGATGTCAATGAAGTGCTCAAAAGCATTGAACGAGGGTAAAACCAAATATATGCTGTCACCCAAAAAAGACACACAACACCGACGTCTTGGAAGACTTCGTCTTCCTTGGCTCTCTAGTGACCAGCGACAGCAACAGAATTACTCTTGCCAACCGCTGCTTCTTTGGGCTCAAAAGGCAATTGAGAAGTAGAGTCCTCTCTCGAAAAACCAAGGTAGGACTATCATACCGGTCCTCCTTTGTGGCTCGAAGGCCTGGAGTTTAACGAAAACGGATGAGAATACCCTTGGACGCTTCAAGACGAAATTTCAGCTTTCAATCTAAGGTCCCGTTTATATAAACGTAGAGTAGAGAAGAAGATATTACAACGACGAACTGTAGGGCTGTACAGCGACATCGGCCTAGTACGACGTCTCCGGATCGAACATCTAAGATGCTAGGCCATGTAGAGCGAATGGACGGCACAGCTTCGGCCTGAAGAGTCTTCGAATCCAACTCTGAGGGACGACGCAGCAGAGGACGACCGAATCAATGTGGCGCACACAGATGGAAGGGTACTTTAACAAACGGGGAGTGCGGCACTGGAAGCAACTGGCAAAAGATCGTGCCAGCTGAAGACACTTGTTGATTGAGGACCAGGTTCACACTGGACTGTAGCGCCATCTAAGAAGAGCATTATGCCACGTGTTGATCGCAACGATGACAATGTGTACTTTGAATTACTACCCATCCGCCGTATCTCTCGCAACTGACTCCCGGCAACTATCACCTATTAGAGATTCGGTTCAGGGAAGAAGTGATTACCGTAACTTAAGGGTATTTTCAGGCCAAAGTTGAATCATTTTACGAAAAGGGCATTAAAGCCGTTGGAATAAATGCTCACTCTTGAGGGAGACTATGTTGGTAAATAGAGTCAAATTTCACCAAAAATTTGTTGTTTTATTAGTCATCCTACGAACGTGTTAAGTGATACGTTATCTGGTAAAAGCATCATTCTCAGAGAAGTCGTGTTTTTCAAAGAAGTACCCTCTATGCCTGCTGGACCAATTCTCAACTGCATTAGGAAGGTTAAGGACATCCATGTGAAACCCAATTGGGTTATTAGACATCCATATCTCCCCTTCTTGCCAGACGTATCACTAATGGTTATACGAGTCTGGGGTTGGCTACGTTGTTTATTAATTCATGACTCTACTGTGCTTATTAAATTAAAGGCTTCTGATAAGCATACATTAAGGAACCACTGATTCGGCCACCTTATCCACATACGTACCATATGTATGACAGCATGTACGCGTGCATGTGTACAATAAGCGGCAACTCTTCACTGGATGAATGTTAAATAGTTCACCTGTTTCAAGGCTAGTCTCCGCCGCCCGGAAGGAAACTTAGTTGCCAAACATGCGCAACACGAGATGATATAAACTTTATAGGCAACAAGTCACCTGCCTCCAACAGTGTCGCATGTATCTACCCGAATTTGTGTTTCGACTCTTGATATCAGTTGATGATTTACGCTCGTGGACTTCGGTTTGGTGGCTGGTCACTTGACAAGTACGTCGGCCTGAAAATCTAATCAGTGTGTGGTGCCTCGTCAAGCTTTACGGGAACGGAGCAAAGAATTAAGGGGAACAAGGCTTATGTAGTATATGTACGCGTTGTGTTTACCGGTTAACATCGTGTCACGGTCTGAGGCCTGGTGGCGATTTGTCCAGTGGCATTATCTATCAATTTGACGAATTTACAGCCTCTCGATTATTTGTGGCCCACTCCTGGGCTAGTGGCCGGTAGTTTAGCTAACAATATAGGTATGTGACTAAGCCGAATGGTAATAGTGGTAAGGTGGATGCAGATGTGGATAACTTGTTGGAGCTGGGCTGGAGCGTTTATGAGCAGTGCGTGTTGTGTTATTGGCGTGTTGTAAACAAAGTATCGTGTTTTTTGTCAGTGTTTTATTCTTGCAAATAGATACATACCGTAAATATCGACAGTTCCATCAATTGCCCCTGAGATTATCTGTATTGGTTTAGTGACTTTGGAGGACTCTTATCTCACCTGTGTCAAACGAAATTATTTCATGAGAACCGGATCAATAGAGGAAAAGGGGGTGAGATTATTGCTCCATCTCGTTTGTTCGCATTATAATTCGAAGAACGGAAGGGCCACGTTCATACCGGGAGTGGTTTAGTCCTGTCGTCGAGCAGGGAGTAGATGAAGCATTGATGCTGCAGTAAGTGGTAAGTTCCATAACGAAGTTAAGTTGATCTAATTATCGCTGGTAAGTGTTGACAATTCAATTCATCGGGGATGCGAAGGTGATTCCGTTTTTCGCTGAAGTGATTGTCGTCAAATGAGGAGTTTGTTTTACTTTCGCTAATCGTTAATCAATTGTCTTCTAATATTGACTCACGCACGGCGATGATTGAGTGATCGGATGTAATGAATTCCATTAAGCTGATTGCCTTTACCAACCAATTGTGGAAGAGTGTTGGATAAGGCGGATACGCATACCATTTTGGGCTTTAAGTAACAATGAATCCCATGGTAATAAAGTCTATTGAATTGCCTTTGTGCTATAAGAACGGAGCTGCTAAGTATTAAGATATTTTTTATGAGGCTTTAGTCTCATTATGGCCTACCTGATACAGACCACGCGATCGAGGGATAACATAATGTTTAGGATTTTATGCAAATCCATCTTTTTATTAAATCGTATATAGAGGGTGGCCACATCTAGGCGGTTACTTTTTTCCCGATAAAACCTCTGATAGAAAAGGCAACATAAATGCCCCGGGGAAAACCTTCCCGATAAAGTAAGCAAATCCCATGAAAAGGAGGGAGAATGAATGAAAAGAATGCTGAATTGTTTACTGATTAGATCCGTTATTTCAGATGTATAGCCTGTTCATATAAAACATATATTTTGTTCCAATTATATATTATACTATCGAAGAAAATGAATGAAAAGAATGTCTACAGCCCGGCGCCTTTAAGGAGAGTCTTTAACTTTTGAAGGAAATGACCGGATTAGGCCATCTGCTCGTGTGAGATAAATGGATGACGGGCACACAGTTTTTGTTTCACATAGAAGGTGTGTAATTAAGAGGCTTAATTAGGTACAAATGATATGTTCAGATGTTGCCTGTAATTATAATCTGGTTACACGAATAAAAAAGGTAAATGAAAAACCTGTGTTTATTCGGAGACGTTCTATCCCCAATGGCACAGTGAATAGCATTAAAATGACTGGCAGCATAGTGGATTGGGGCTTATTCTAAGCCTTTATGGTATATACATTTTTAATTACTAACATCAGGCTTTTCCGTACATTGACATTTGAAGAAAAAGAAAATTCGTCAAACTTCGGGTCAGTTTTCATAGAGGTTAATGATATTGAATTATAAGGATTGAAACTCTTAAGGATGACGTTCCAAAACTTCTTTGGAAAACCAACTTGACTCCACTTACGAATCTGAAAGTATCAAACATTCCAATAAACATGATAAACCTCACAAAAACAATCCACAATAGTAAGCTTCTACCGAATAAGTCAACAAGAAGGAACGTGGTTTGGTTTCAAATGAATGAAAGCAAAAGAGAGGTCTTTTGAAGTGATTAGTCTACTGCGAAAACACAACAGAAAGGTGTTGAACACCATCTATGGCGAACCGATTGACGGTTATGGAAAAAAACTGTCCGTTTTCCATTTTGATAGGGAATATGTAAATAGGACAGCTTATATCATTAGATCCAAATGTCCGGAACCATTTCGGCAAACTCCTAAATCTACTCTGCATCCCGCTGGAAGTCGTTGACTTTCTGGATTCGCCATTCGCTTTTTTTGATGTGTTACAGGTCATCAAAGATTCGAAAAGCTCTGGGTGGTGACCATATTCAATTTGAGTTCTATAATTCAATAACATTTTTGAATTAGTGAACATTCCTAGATCCTTCCAAAGAGAAATTGGGCTTTTCAATAGGGACTTACAATTACAATTTTTATAAAGGCTCGTTACCACACGTTTTACAATTCAGAGATATGATAATTTACATCTTTCATCTGTAATATTATTATACAATTGTGGAGATTGAAATTGTTTACATGCGAGCTAGATTTTTTAAGGGAAAATGCGAGAAAAAACCCTACAATTTAAAGGCAAAAAAAAAAATAATAATAATAATAATAAAATAAAATAAATAATACATAAATAAACTATAAAAAAAATTCAAGAAAAGGGCAAGTAAATAAATAAATAAACAAATACATTAAAAGGTTATAAATACATTTATATACAATATGTATCTTCTTCTTTTCCTTTTTTCTCCGGCGTTGTTATGGTCAAAAGTGTAGGACCATAACCTTCCCACTTAACTGCATTCCTACTGGTCCGTTTGTGGGGTCCGCCGGTTTGACCTCAGAAAGTAGCGGCAGGCTTCCCGGTTTGGGATTACTTCATCGCTGAGGCCAATGCTGGTGTTTTTGCATTGTTTTTCGGCCTGCCTTTTTTGCTTGTTGAAATTGGAACGTTGATTGATATCGCCTTTTGGACGGGGTTCAAAGGATCTCTCCTTTGAACATGGCAATACCAACTGAGTCGGTCGCGCTCTATATTTCTTGTGATGGTTTCTTTTACGTGGAGGCTTCCTCGGATCTTTGAACTTCTAATTCTGTCACGCTTTGTTACTCCCGCTGTCATGCGAAGCATCTTCATCTCAGCTGCCGTTAATTTGCTCTCATAGTTTTTGTGCATTGTCCAGCATTGTGAACCGTATGTGAGCGGCGGACGTACAACTGAAGTGTAGAGCCTTCCTTTCAGCTTAGGGGGCATTTTTCGATCACAGAAGATGGCGGAGTTTTCCCACCACTTCATCCACCCTACGCTTACGCGATGGTTGATGTCGTCATCACAAGTTGCTTCTTTATTAATCATAGATCCCAGATATTTAAACTTTTCACACTTGGGAAGCACTCTTCCATTCAAGTAAATGTCTGGAATAGGCTGATGAGGGTCAGAGAACGGGCAGCACAGATACTCTGTCTTCTTTGAACTAATACGATACCCGTGTCCCTCAAAAATGTCCACCCACACATCAAGTGCTCGTTGTAGGGACGCCTGATCATCACTTATAATGGCCCCATCGTCAGCAAAGAATAGCTGGTGCACATTGGGGTCCGTCACTTTTCCTTCAAGCAAGCAATCAAGGACTGCTATAAAAAGCAGTGGGCTGAGGACGCTCCCTTGGTGTACACCGACTTTGATTGCGAACTCTTCGGTGACTCCTGCGGTGCATCTTACTCTTGTCGTTGCTCTCTTGTACATGTCCATGATCACTCGCACGTAGGTTTCTGGAACTCCTTTTTGTCTTAGCGCTACCCGTAAAAGATCTCTTGGTTGCCGGTCAATGGCCTTCTCGAAATCAACCAACACCATATGCAAGTCCTTTGAAGAATCACGATGCTTTTCCATCATGACCCTTATACTCAAGATTGCATCTGTCGTTGATTTACCCGAGACAAACCCGCACTGGTCATCAGATAGTCGTATTATTTTCCGCAGTCGGCTATCTAATACCCGTTCAACGATCTTCATGGTGTTCGACATCAGCTTGACAGAACGCTAGTTATCACAATTTCGCGTATCACCCTTTCCTTTGTGCAAAGGAAGAAGATAGCTTTCCCTCCATTGATTAGGCATAGTGTCGCCTCTCATAAGTTTGGAGATAAGAACCATGAGCCATCTAGACCCGATGTCTCCCATCTTTTTCCAGAACTCAGAGGGTATCCCGTCCGGCCCAACAGCTTTTCTTTTCTTGAAGTTTTTAACCGCGTACCGAACTTCTTCGACTGTGATGTCGGATATTTCGGCATGATTCGGGGCGGCTCTTGGAAAGTACACTCGGGGAAACTGTTCGTTCAGAAGTTTTGTCGAAGCTCCTGGGTAGCCTGGTTCCTGTCAGACGCGGAAGACGATATTTCTTCCAACTCCTGGTAGAGGCCTTCCATGCTTTTCGCTTTGAATTCGGCGCACTTTTTCTTCGCGATACCTTTACAATATCTATATACCTTTTCACGGCGAGCTTTTTCCTCTCTATTAATAGAAGAGCACTTTGACCAAGCTTGGAAAGCCATTTTCTTTTCGTGTATCACTGCTTTGGCTTCGTCTGTCCACCACCAGGTTTCTTTTGCCTGTTGGCAGGGGCCTTTAGATGTTCCGAGCAGTGATTTGGCTTTCTCCAGGCCAGATTGTTGTAGGGAATCCCACATGTCTTGTGCTCTGCACTCCTCATTACCGACCTCATCGATAATGGAAGAGAGATAGTTTTTCATGTTGGTAATAAAAGCTTCGCCTTTTCCTTTATCCAGCTTATACCATTTGATTCTCTCACACCTTCGTTTGCTGCTTTGACTTCTTTCTCGCATCCATAAAAAAATTCAGTCAAGAGGAGACGGTGTTGAGGGGCGATCGCGTCTCCCAGGATCACTTTGCAATCTTTAGCTCGTGGCTTCATGAAACTGGATACCAAATGATAGTCTATTTGAGTTTCATTTCCGCCTCTGCTATAAGTGATCAGGTGCCGGCTTTGTTTGACGAACATGGTATTTAGCACTATTAGACCGTACGACTTGCACATGTTTAGGATATCTTCACCTGAAGAGTTCCTGGTGCCGTATCCCAGCCCTCCATGGTAGTCTTCATAGTCTTCGCTTGTCTTCCCGACATGTCCGTTTAAATCTCCCCTAACAAGCAAAAGCTCTTCCTTTCGGATGTTTTTGACAAGGTTGTGGAAATCTAGCCAGAATGCATCTTTTTCTTTTTGTTCGCATCCTACTTGAGGGGCATATGCGCTTACGATGTTCCATACCTCACCATGCATCACCAGTTTGAGAGCCATCAAACGGTCACTGGACTTTGAAATGGTTAAGACGTTGCCAAGTAGCTCTGCCGCAAGAATGATGGCGATTCCGTTTTTTCCTTGCACCAATCCATAGTAAAACATCTTGTAGGGTTTTGTTATAACGTCCAAGAAACGTGCCCGATTACCGGTGTTTCGCCATTTCGCCTCTTGTACGCACAGGATGTCTACTCGCCTTCTAACCATCATTTCTTCAAGCTCATAGCTGCGACCACTCATGCTTCCAACGTTCCAATTCGCGACTCTTAAGTGTGGCTTACGCCGTTGCATTACTTTGCTATCCCCCGGAAATCCTATAGCTCTGACCCGAGCATTGCTGCTCGTCCCAGGATCACGACCATTAGTAGTGCCGGGCGGGGTAGTGCTTTTCCTTTTAGCGTTCTTTTCCATAATGCTACGGTTTGACCGTTTTCTTTCTTCCCCTCCTTTTTGACACGGGCATGCTTCAGATTTTTTTGTTTTTTTTTGATTGATCTTACTCTTACAACACCGGTGATCTCCAGTCATGTCAACCCACTGATTTGCATGCACACTTGTGGGGCAGTTTAATGGTGGTAAAACACCTTGGTGTTTTCTAAATTGCCTAGATATGATTTTTGTTTACCTTTGTTTAGTCGCCTTTTAAGACAAGCGATAGGTATCGCTGCAGGGATATTCTTAACCCGTCCCTGCACGAGGATTTATATACAATATGTATATATATATCAAATTTAAATAACAAACAGATTAATTAATTAATATAAAAAAATAATTAATAAACGAAAAAATGTAAAAATTAAAAGGTAAATATATATATTGTATATAAGAAAAAAAAACAAATTATAAGTAACAAATGGAAAGTTAAGGACTCTTGGTCCTTTTGAACTAAAAAATAAAATTTTCAAAGAGCCCGCCACTGGCTCTTAATGCAAACACAAGGTTACCTTATAAACTTTAGACTTCATTAGGAATGACCGGTCTTAGTCCCGTCCCAAAGCGAACTAACCTATTCTATCCTAACAAACGAAATCATAACTTAATATTAAAGTGCCGAATTGCAGTTCCCACGCAGACCCAAGGTTGCCTACGACCAAAGTCGAGCGGATGTGTGCGTATGAATTGCACTGCATGCATTTCTAAGTTCACATACGAAATCATGCAGCGCGGGGATCTAATTTCGTCGGCAGGTAAGACAGCCGATCGTTTTAACTGCCGCTCCTTCAAATATCTCAGTCCCACATTTCGTCGCTGGAACATCCGGGGTGACTCGAGTTCGTCTTGGTGTCATTGACTGCGATAGGCATATAGGCGAAGCTCCGAGACATTGACCCTACCATAGATTTTGGTGGCCAGTAGGATGATGGTGATTGCTACGATGGTGGTTACAGATAATTCTGTAAGTAGATAGGCTTTAAAATTTTTTTTTAGGATGTTAATACGCTCGATATTTCCTGTGCTGAGGGCATGCACTAATTCCAAGTTGGGTTTAATCTGGTTGGTTGTCACATTGACCAGAACCGGGGGAAGTGCCTGCGGGATAGTAGCGGTCCCACTCCGATAGATCTTATTCCTTATGCGTATGTTGTCATTATCTAGTTGGATCAAATAGCTGCCTTCTAGGTGGATGGAAGAATTTTTATTTAGAAGAGTGCCATTAAAATTAGTAATGAAAATCGTATTGTCCCCAAATAGTTCAACTATTTCCCGATTGTTCATGCTGTAGTTGCAATGTGCACTGATACCCCTAAGGACCCTAATAAGCATGCGTCTTCAAGTATCTTATCCAGAGTATCCTCTTTGCATGCTGTGGCGTTACTTATAGTCAGGCAGTCGCTGGTTAGTCCGTATATGTTGTCGTGGCTCAGGAGAAGTCTTTTGTAATTTAAGTCAATCTGTTTTCCGTCCGGTATCGTAGCGTAAGCAGTTAGTAAATGTTGGGCCCGAGGGTCGACCTTTGGGATCGAAAGGACATACAGTAAAAGGGTTCCATTGATATATACTGAAGGATGGGCATATTCTACCGCTTCTATCATGTTCTGATAGGGGAGGACTTCTAACTCATTTAAAACGCTGTTGATTTCCTCGGGATCAAGAAGGTTGCTGTTGACAATGCCGTTCTTGGCAATCTGACAGGTTCGCACTATTTCGCTTATCTCTTCTTTTAAAATATACATTTAATTCATATACATATACATTCAGCAGGTCTTGTCGCAACTTGTCCGTTTCTTTCTTCTGTAGGGTGTTGTTGTAATGGTCCAGTACCTTATTCAGTCCATTAGTTATGTCTCGTGTCTTGTCGAATAATTTCTCATTAATCCTGTATTGTTCGTTATTGTTCTGTATAATGTCAGTTTGCATGTCCAGTAGATTGCTCCAGTCAGTCGCGTCGAGGGAAACAGCCAACCATTTCCAAGCGGTTCCGAGCGGTTCTGATCTAGTTCGCCTTGTCCTCGAGTCCCTAAGCTCGCTCATGCGGTTCTCTATCGGGTTAAAGTAGTAGTCTAATACAAGTCGAGTTCCCTCATCTTTCACGAGTTGTTGCGCCAATTGCTTAGCATTATGGAGAAGAGTTGGTTAATGACATGAACTAGCTTAAAGTAGCCATTCGTTACCCAGGCGTTTCCTTCTCGAAAAGTCACAATTGGGGACTTGTAGGCGAAAATATGAAGGGTCTGCGCAGGGGTCAACGTAATTAGTCTGCAATTTCATTTGTAATTTTACAGCTTTTTTATTAACAGATTTACAGTTATCTTAGGCTTTTTTTTTTATTTTTTATTTTTATTTTTTTTATTCTTTAAATAAATTTTTTCTTTTAATTTTTTTTTATTTTTTAATTTTATTCATTTTTAATTTTAATTAATTTTTTTATTTTTTTTACCAAATTTTTTATATTCCACTTCCGCTTCTTAGCTTAAGTTTAAAATTATTTTAATTGTCATCATTTTTGTTTTCATAAGACCGAAAGGTATAATTTAATGTTCTTCTTACTTTAGAGTGTCCGTATAGGGCCAGTAAAGTAGTTATAAGTTATTTAAGCTGGTTTAATCATCTTTGTCTAGCGCGTAAGATAGTTGTAAGAAATTAATATTAAAAATGGATTAAGAAAAAAAAAAAACAGTATTTCTTTTTAAATTTTCTCTAGCATTCCGAGCCTTTATGTTTCGCTTGTTTTGCCCCTTAGGTCTCGGTTAATTTTAAAACGGATGTTCAAAAGATTTTGATAATTAATTCTCTGGGACCTATTAAAAAACACGTCAGCAGGTTTCTGCTTTATGACCTAATGGATGCTGTTGTTATACTCAACTCGGAACTCTCTGCCCTAAGGCTCCTATAGATTTCCAAAATTTTGAGTGGATTCTCTCTATTTGACTATTCACCTCACTTCTCTGTGAGGGCGTTAGATATATGTAGCTTCGCTCCTAAATTTATTACGGTAGGGCTGAGAAAACTCCTTTCGTTGTCTGTAACGAGGATTTCCGGAACCGTGAAGTAATGCAAGAGCCTAACTAAATTTGATCTTAGATATATCGCGGAGTTGTCTTTCAAGTGGGAGAATTTAAATTAGAAAACTTGTCCATGACCGTCAGGAACTTTTCGTTCTGAATTTCCATTATATCCATGTGCAAAATTAGACATGGGTACCTTGGAGCAGGTGTAGGTTGTAATTGTGGTTTCGCCGGGTGCCTGTCATACTTGTTGGCATTACAAATGTCACAAGAGGCTACAAAGGTCCTAACCTCAGACATCATCTGCGGGAAATAGAACTCTTTGAGAATTTGTTCTTTGTTTTCCCTTGGACCACTGTGGGTCATTCGATGTTCCCTCTCGACGTTCACAGCCCTTCGTTCCTCGTTGGCCACATCCTTGACTACCCTCTGCGTCAGCCTTATCTTGAATTTTCCGAAGCTCTCTAAATACACCCTCTGGAGCAGGCTCAAATGGTCTTCTGGAATTTTAATGCCGTTCACAACGTTCGGGTTAAGATATTCCCTCAACATTTCCTTGAGATTGTCAGCGGTTAGGACCGCAGAGGAGATATAATGGCGATGATATCCGGGATGTGGTTCCTCATGTGCGCAAAGATCCATACCGATTCTTATGATTAATTGGTTCCTAAAGACATTAATTGGTGCCTCAACGTGCGGTATTAGGTCTGAGGCATCTTGTTCGGCGCTATGCATGGTCATAGTTTCTTCATCATAGAGCGGATGTGTGTCCATGAATTGCACTGCATGCATTTCTAAGTTCACATACGAAATCATGCTGCGCGGGGATCCAATTTCGTCGACGGGTTGGACAGCCAGAAAATAAATACAATGTCAACTATCGAATTGCACATAATTATCACTAAGTTTATTCACTAAGGGATTATCGGAAAAACTACAACGAGCTAGAAAACGTTGATTTAATTTCTGTATTCTATCGAAGATCAATTCAACATTTGCCCTTCGGTGAATATTACGTGTAGAATGATGTCATGGTAAGTTTAGAACATTTTTAATATTTTGTTTTGGAAAACTTGCAATTTCTTACGATAGGTTTTGCACAACTACCCCACACCGGACAACCATAAAGCAAAATAGCCTGGAAGATAACTTTATGAATGATCGTCTTGTTATCATTTGAAAATGTTGACTTACGATTAATAAATGGATATAACATCCTGATTGCAGTTGCATTTTTTTAGGGTGTTTGTTAAATGAACATTAAAGTTTGGTATCCAAATAAATTCCTAGGTATTTGACGGAAGGTTCCCAACTTATACTTGCCCCATTCACCTGTAGCTGTCCATTAGGAAGAAAACAGGCTTTCTTTTTTCTAGTAAAAAAAATTGCTTGTACTTTATCTTCGTTTAACTTGGTTTTCCATTTCTCGAGAGCGAGTTCATGAGACAAGAATATTGCCGTGTCGTCTGCGAATATTGCTAGTTCACAGTTGGGCAGTGATGGTAAATCGAACGTGAACAGATTATACAAAACAGGTCCCAGGACCGAGCCTTGAGGAACACCATATTGAAAGTAGGCAATGCTAGAGACATCATCATTAACGTACACTTTAAAACATTAATTGGACAGGAAACTACAGACAACTTTGCAGATATGCGGAGAAAAATTGAAATTTATCATTTTGAAAATAAGTCCGTCGTGCCGAAGTGAATCAAAAGTCTTTTCAATGTCAAGCAATATCATGCCGATTGACTTACCTACTGACTTAACATGGTTGCAGATCCTTAGTACTTGATGAGACCTACTACGGTTGCGTCTGAAACCAAATTGTTCCTTAGTAAATAAATTATTGTCGATAATGTGTTTTGGAATTTTCTTCTTTATGACCTTTTCGTAGATTTTACTAAGACAACTTAATAAGCTAATTGGTCGATAACTTACGGGCTTTGAGTATAGGCACAATTTTAGCACATTTCCATATATTTGGAAAGTATTCCATTTTAAGGCAAGCGTTAAGAATCAATGTCAATAGGTATTTAACATTTCAAAATATCAATCGAAGCTTATATTTTTATCACGCTGAAGCTAATAAAAAATCGGATTTTGAAAATTATTTTAAATTGCTACCGAAATTCTGAGTGGTACTTTAAGAACTTTAAGGGGGTTTGCTCCAATTTTAAGCAGTAATAATCGTCCCATCAGCCTGATTTAATTTAAGCCAATTTTTGTGTGTTTATTGTTCCTGTGTTAGAGAGATAATGCACCATTTAAAGTACCGAACACATCGTAGCCGTCAGTGCTTCACTTGAAGCCGAGCCAATTCAGTTGATTCCATGCCGTTTATAGGAATTGGGAAAATGCTTTGCTTGGAGGAGTGGTGCATAACTAGCTCCAAAGAAACGATAGCTGCAAACTTGCTCATAAGTCATAAGAATGAAAACAAATTCCATATTTAATTTAACATAATATATTTCATTTTATTTGTATACGGAATTGTTAAGTTCTTATTGAAAAATCCCTTTATTTCCGATAAACACAAAACCATGATTCAAGTGGTTAGGACCTTTCCTAAATACCTCGGCATAGCTAAGCGAAAAACTATTAGACTGTTGCACAAACGAGTATTTGTTGGATGAGTCTTTCATAATCAAAAATGTTACTGCTGGCACAGCGATGTTGATTTTCATAGTAGATGTGTTCCTCCGCGTTCAAATTCAAGGTGGCGCAAAATTAATCATCCAATTTTGTATTTGAATTCCTTTTTTAAATACTGTCAATGAGTTGGTTTTTATTATTATTTCAGCAATAGCTGCTTTTCTCCCTCTATTGGAAATTTTTCTTTTTTTATCTGGCATTGGGCTGATGTTATAGATTTGTACTATAGCCGAAGCCATACAGCTAAATAGCTATGTAGGCCATGCACCACCATGCACCACTTGGCCCTATACTGTTGCCCCCCAGGTACGTGAGCCGCATATTGAGGATGCGACCCGGTGTGACCCAGAGGGCGTATATGGAAAAAGACACAAAGATCATAGCGTACGCGGATGACCTGGTTATTTTGATAAAAGGTAAATTTCTACCAACTATCAGTGAACTAATGGAATCTGCGCTGAGTGAACTCTCCTCATGGGCAAGACAGAACGGTTTGAGAATAAACCCCCAGAAAACCGAGCTGGTCTTGTTCACCAGGAAAAGGAAAATTCCGATATTTGCTCCCCCAAAATTAGAGGGCACTCCACTCAAACTCAAAGCGGAAGCAAAATATCTAGGCATCATTTTTGACTAAAAGCTCTCCTGGAAAAGGAACCTGAAGGAAAGGATGAAAAAAGGATTGAACGCTTTTTATGCATGCAAAAAGACCTTCAGATGGGGCTTGCAACCGTACATCATTCATTGGATGTACAGCTGTTGTAGCAGCTGTTTGCACAACGGGAGCCATGACAAGCACGCCGCAAGCAGGGTTGGACATGATTCTTCATCTCCTCCCCCTGGATCTATTCATAAAAGGCTACGCTGCAAAGAGCGCTCTCAGACTAAGAGAGTCCTCTCTGTGGAAGCAAGCAAACTATGGACATGCGGCCATACTTAAGATAATAGACGACCTGGGAAGGAAACATGGTTTTAGTAGCCTCGCAGCTACTACCGACTATATTCCCCCCCAAAATGACTTCTCTCTCAGTATACCTATCCTTTTCCCCGACAGAGAAGAGTGGCTATCAAACGCCGTAATCAACGACCATGAGATCCGGCCTCTTCACCGACGGATCGAAAATGGACACAGGCACTGGGGCCGGGTTTTACTCTGATACCCTACACAAACAGGAATCATTCAGACTCCCTGATCTGTGCAGCGTGTTCCAAGCAGAAATCCTGGCAATAGAGAAAGCAGCCAAACACCTACAGGTAGCCGATATCCCACCATCTGATATCACAATCTTCGTAGAGAGCCAGGCTGCACTGAAGTCAATAGAATCCTGTATAACGAGATCAAAGGCTGTCAAGAAATGTCGCGACTCACTGAAGTCCATCAGACACCATAAAGTTAAACTCTGCTGGGTCCCGGGCCACAGCTCAATCGCAGGAAACGAAAGAGCAGACGAACTGGCCAGGCAAGGTTCTGAAATAGATATCAGCGAAGCGGACACGTCATTGCAACCACCGATCAGCGCATTATACCGGATCATAAGCGACACAATCATCAAAGAGGCCAACTCGTCTTGGCTTACAAGAAACGACAGCTACACGACAAGATCATCGTGGCCAGAGCTCAATGTCGGAAAAACAAAGAAGCTCCTGGCGCTGGACCGTAACTCGATCCGTATGCTCGTCGGAGTGATCACAGGACACTGTCCCATTGGAGCAATGCTCCGCAAATGGGACTCGGGATCCAGCGATCTCTGCCGGAGCTGCGGCGATGAGGAAGAAACTGAGACGATCCAACATCTGCTCTGCCACTGTCCAGCTCTCCAGAATCGACGCCTAGTGTCGCTAGGCCAAAGATTCTTTACAGAGATTGCGGACGTGGCTAATGCAGATATATCGGATCTTCTAAGATTCATCAAGAGCACGGGGTGGTTTCAGCCACCACGTGATAGGACAGGTTACTTATATGTGTACTCCACAAATGAAGGGAATCACAATGGGCCTTTTGGCCTCCGAGTGGAAGTGATGTCTAACCATCACACTCCCCTTCTCTAACCTAACCTAACCTATTCAACGGCCAAAGGCCTGTAATCCGAAAGATATTCGCTGCAATTTTCCCTGCTTGCACTTTCAAGTAAGATCAACAATGTCATAAGGACTTTTAGCTTTAATAGGTTTTTAGTCCCATAAAAGTTTTATCTAAAGGTTGAAGCTTGTGGGTTGTGTGTGGAGGTATGGAAATAATTTCACCATTGTTCTCCCTTGCAATTTCTATAACGTCGATGCTTCGAGTGTGAGAATAATGCCCATCTAAGATCAATAAAACTTTCGATTCTGGGGTCGGGTTGGTGTGTTCGATGAAACGCTTGTATCAATCTGTAAATATGTGCATTTGTATCCACCCTGATGGATGTGCAACGCCTATCGCACCTGAAGGACTGCCTCTCATTAGCTGTTCGCTCATATTTTTTCTGAGAAAAATTAGGCAGGGAGACACGGAAACTGAAACCAAAAGCTCTTGCTTCTCAACGAAAGTTTTTGCTTATGACGTTTTAAAATTAGCTTTAGCCACTTTTTTCCAGCCATTCCGGACTCACCAAACGGATTCTCCAAATGATTGGCCAACATGTACGACATTCTACGGACATTATTCCTCGTCAAACCATGAAACCATGAAATATATTCTACTAGAAGATTTTCAAACTGATCACCTAAACCAGATTTTCTTCCTAATTTAGTGACTGCAACTTCTTCTGGAGATAGCTCATTTTTCTGACACAATCGAAACAGTATGGTTCTTGGTACATCAAAGTGTTTTGCTGCTGTAAAATAACCCATTTTTTTCTCTAACCATTCGTATAGGTTCTATCATATGATCTATGTTCCATTCTTTGCATTTTTCTTGTAAACTCGAAGACGTCATTCTAAAACCAAAATATTAAATTTAAAATTTAGCCAGATATTTTAATGTCCAAATTTCGAATACTCGATATTCGGAAATTCCAAACTAATCTACGTTTTGATTCAGATATTTTTACTAAACACAAAAACCTCTAAAACAATCAAACAAACATGTCATCAATGCATAGCCATACAATACAATATTATTTCCAATCACGTTTTGAGAAATACTTAGTCTTGACGTACCTTGAAAACTTTTCTCACCGCGCCAAAACAAAACAGTCTCACCGCGGTCACAACACTCGCTGCAGTACTCGTTTTATCCCATTTTTCATCATCTCCGCAAGATCAAAAAATCCATTGTGACTCGTGCTGTGTGTGCGGTCTTGCTGAAACCTCATGCTTACCAAGCCCTGTTCATTAAATTCCGGCAGTAAGAAGTTATTTATCATGGTCCTGTAGAGTTAGCCAATAACAGTGACCGTATTGCCGATGGCGTCCTCAAAAAAAATAGGGCCCAATCACTCCTCCCGCGTGAACGCCACACGCGTGGACGCGGATTTTCAATGATCCAGAAATTAAGATTTCGCTTATTGACGTAACCGCTTAAATGGAAATGGCCCTCGTCGCTCATGATGACTTTCGACCCAAAATCGTCCTCTTCGTTGTTGAGATTAAGAATGGCTTGGCAGTAATTCACACGCGACTGACGGTTAGCAGGCATTGACTGAAGCACCGTTTGCACTTGTACGGGAACATATGTAAGTCTTTCAATAAAATTCGCTTTAGGATCCGTATGTTGATGGCCAATTGCGTGGCCTGTCGTCTGGTTGATGTTTTTTCGTTCGCAGTGACATCAGCAACCACAGCCGCGATATTCTCGACCGAACGGCCAGTCCGGTGGCGGCCACGCCCTGCATGGTCTCCTGTGGTTCCAGTCTGTTTGAGTCGAGCAGCTAAGCGCCGGAATGTTTGCCTAGTTGGCGCGACACGATTAGGAAATCGACGTCGAAATTCACGCTGCGCCGACCGAACCGATTATTGGTAAAAAAAAATCGACACAATTATTCCACGCTCTTGCGGAGTATAGCGTCCCCTTACTTGTCTCTTTGTATACTGAAGCTACCTAGTTCACAAATGTCTAATATGATTGACGTAAGACCCCATTTGCAAAAATTAGAAAACTTCCAATAGGGTGATTAATTTTGCGCCGTCTCAGTCTGTTCAGTCCTAGACGTCAAAGTGATAGAACGAGATAGAACGACTGCAGAAGAACACACATGTTAATCAAAAACTGTTACAACGCAACTGTGCGCTTCAATGATGCTTCAAAAAATTCTCTGTTGAAAGCAAGTCACACGGACATATAGCACCAGCAATCGACGACGAAGAGCAGCGAGCTGTAGTGAAGACCGATCGATGCTACTTATGAACGGCACAGAACAGATCCGGTTCTGCACAGGGTAGTGGAATTTAAAGAAAAATTGATTCTTCATTATCTAGCATAATCGTTGTCGATCTGCATATTGGCTGACGAGGCATACCAAAACCAATCCATTATCCAAAGATAGGTTTCTTTTTCCCTTATTTCTCCTCGAAAAGTTGTGAAACTATCAATGTTGAAAAGTGGTGAAATCAACTGTACGAAATACATCAGAAATGACTCGCTGAGCAGCCTAAATTACGAAAACATAGGCGTCGAAAAACTTCAATACAGAAATTCGGTTTTCTACAAAACTGGTATACGAATTGTATTAGTGTTGTTAAAAAAATAAGGTGACTTTTAATTTTTCATCAATATACATATTTCTTGTTTCGTTCAAAGTAATCTCCCTTTCATATAAAAAATTTGCTCCAGCACTTTTTCCAGTCCTCGCAGTACTTCGATATCCGCTTTCTGGTACAGCTTTCACCTCTTCCAGTGATGTGGTTTTTTTCTACTCAATTGTGACAAATTTCCTTTTTTTTTCAGTTTTAGGAAGAGAAAAGTCACAGGGGCAAAGTCCGGTGAATACGTTAGCATGAGTGAGCAGGTGCATTATCGTTCTGTAACATCATTTTTTCTCCACAAATTCGTAATTTTTTTTCATATTTCTTTCACGTAAACTCATGACCTCACCAAACTCCGAATGCTTTTTTCGGTCGCAGCTTTTTTGGTCGCTTTTATTAGGATGATTGGGTTTTGATTTCGACGTCGTCATAACCCATTTTTTTTCACCAGTGATGACCCTTTTCAGCGAATCTTAATCGTCATACACGTCATTGAACAGCTCCTATGCGATGCTTATGCGACGTTTCTTTTGATAAAATTTTGGCAATTTCGGAACCATCTTCGCTGACACACGTTTCATGCCTAAAATATTTGAAAAAAAATCACTTCATCAGCCAACCGATATGGCAGTATCCTCAGAAACTTCTCTGATAGTGATTCGACGATTCTCCATAACAATTTTCTTCACTGCTTTATCCATTGTTGACGAGCTGCGATGTCCAGACAGGGCATTGTCATCAACATCTTCTCAGCCTTCTGTGAAGAACTTGTACCACTTATAATTTTTTTTTTGTGTTTAGAGTAGGCTCGCAATTTCGTCTGGGATGGTGAATTGCATTCTGATGAGTTTGGAGTGTGAGCAAGGTTGGAATTGGGATGGCTTTTATCTATTCTATTCATCAAAAACATAATTGATTTCGTGAGGGATGTTCGGAATTGCTGCATCGTTAACAAAAGCATAGCTGACAGCTCATAACAGTTGATATTTTCTGCAACAGCAAAATACACTCTTTTAAACGGAACTCAAGTATGGGGGAGTAGGATAGGTTTTTTGATACTTCTTAAAAGGAATTTTTTCCTGCGTAATAAATTTCGCTTACCTAATTATTGGAAATTGGGGAACCTTCTCTTAAACTGAATCTTCTGCCACTGCATTTCGAATATATAGTTAAAGTAATCTAAATGGAATAAGGCAGGCTGTCTAAGTATTCGATCATACCATATCGAGAAGAGGTCACTTTAATCAAAATTGGGAACTCTTAGGTTAGTCTTAGTGACATTTTCCACCTCAGGAATAATGAAATTAGAGGGTTCATCAACAGTTGAATGAAATAGAAGTACCAAGTACCGATTGACCCATAAACACATTAAAAAAGACCAATTGTGGTAACGCAGAATTTAAATCGCGATTAGATCAGCATTATATGTACAGATGAATCATCTGTTTTGTTTATGATATCAGGTGTAGAAATTGAGATCCGCCGTACATGCTTGCCAAAAATATCAGGTCAGAAAGATTTTATTGTAAACTTCAATTTTCCTTGGCGTAAAACATTTTTGTGTGCATGCCAATGTCAACTTGCGAGCTAAATAAGCGTAATATTGCTTTTCGCCTTTAATCCGAAAAAATCTGCGACTGAGACGCGTCCAATGTTTATAGAAATTTATGGTGAGACTTTTGTCAGTGATATAACGGGACGTGAGGGTGAAGAACAAGAAGCATTTCGAAAAAGTGTGAATACGCAAAATTGAAGGCATTACTGGATCAATATTCATGTCAAACGCAACACTATTTGTCCCGATAAAGGTACCGCCCTAGTCTTTAATTCTCTTTGCGTCTTCATCGCAACATCTCGGTGATCCTATCATCGGTCTTGCCCTCGAAATCAGAGGCCTCCTCGTCGGTGACATAAGTGACGTCGTTGGAATCTCGCACCAGCGCTTCATCCTGTCTGCCGGCATGATTGTGTTCAGCTTTCATTGGTTTCGCTGCATCTGAGAGATATCTTCAACCACGTACCGGTCGTTTGGTGGCGCCTTCGTGATGATGTATGGGCCGTGGTACTGCGGTTCCAACTTCCTCGACTCGTTTGTGGCCGTGGGCTCGTTTTCGATCAAAACGAGTTCTCCTATCTGGTATTGCGTTGGCTGTTGACGCCCGGAGTCAAACCTTACCTTCTGGTGAGCTTGGACTCGCTCGATGTTCGTCAAGGCCTCACTTCGCCGCCGTCCCATTTCATTGGCTTCCACCCATGTCTGTTCTCCTAACTCCAGTAACAGCTTGTCACCCGAAATGCTCCTTGGCGTGTAAGCAAATAACAGTTTTCGTGTGCCCTCCTTCATCGCGGAGTTCCGGGATGTGTTCAAGCCCCACTGGATCGCTCGTAAATAGTTTGCCTAGTCTTCTCCCCTTTCCAATGAGTGCATGCATTTTAGTGACGAGAGGATAGTTCGGTTGTTCCTCTCCCCCTGACCCTTTGCCCTGGGCGTCCTAACAGCTATCTTAATGTAGAACTGCTCGAACATTACTGATGTACACCGCGATGTCACGTGTTGCGTGTTTACCGCAATATTAGTAATAACAAAAAATTGCTGCATTGCCATTGATACACCTTATACGTTGAGGAAAGCCTGGACACAAAAGGTCGAGAAGTTGCAACAACGTATTGTAAAACACCCAGCAAAAGTTCAGGCTTACTAATGCTCCTTGGCCAAAGAATTCAGAAATGTAGGGGCTTTCACTACATTATACCAGAAGAGGAGACCAAATATTTGTATGGATATACAGGCTATTGAGTTCAACAAGAGGACAACGATCCAAAAACATCGGAGTAGATGGTTAGAAACACAAGAATGCATGGTCCTGATGCGAATCTAATAGAAAATGTGTAGTCTGCGTGGAAACAGCCACAACAGCAGTTAACTCTTTACCTGTGCGGACGTGCCTTTGAGTTTCCTCAGTTCTCCTTTGCAATTCACAGCAAAATAAAAAACCAAAACGAAGAAACAAAGTGATAAAAAAATAATAATAATAATTCTGCTTAACCTGCAATTTACGCTTCTCTATTGACCAAATACATAGGTTTACCTGTCCGCGCAATCACCCCAGTTGCATAATGCCTTTCTACGGATCCGTTAATTGTTCGGTGACTGCCCATTCATCTGAATTGATCGGTTGTAAGGGGATTTGTGGGAAACCCTTCCACCCGATCTGCATTGGCCTAAGTAGGAATGCGAAGAACTTCACGAATACGATGGAATATTTACATTCTTCTGTGAGGAATGTAAGTCCATATCGGCTGCACATATTCTGCTTGACATTAAATGTAACAACGAGCAAATGTGTGCAGTAAATGACTCTCTGCCCGGACTTAAATCCGAACTACATATTCGCAAAAAAATGTCTCAACTACTCACCGACAACCTTGACTCCATAAACCTTTGCATAGAGTGAGCTTTCGGAAAATACAACGAGTCAACTAGACAATCAAACTATGACAATCTGCTCTCCCTTATATCCCAGCTGAATTGCAAACTGGATAACCGCGAAAACACACCGACCAAGCTTATAAACGCGAACTACTCTCCCGTTTCCCCGAACCTTAATTCTATTCGTGAAGACATCTCAACGTTTCGTCGTCAGCATTCCCGGAGCATTCAGCAAAATTAAAGTTCCTGGACGACAAAACATCCGATCAACTTGAATGCCTGAATAAAATGGAAGACACACACTCAACGTTGATTCTAGCCTCACAAGGTCAGCGATTAACAATTTAATAGAGGAACTGAAATGTACGCCACCCAAATCCCCGGTAACCGCTTGCGATTGCAGGACTACCTACAACGTTTCCCTTATGGAAGAGCTTCTTGAAAACGCGACCATCCGTACCAACGCCTCTTACATCTTCCGTCTAAACGCAGAGTCCTCTGAAGTCCCGATCTACCACAACTCCTCCTATCTCAGCGCCGACTATTGAACGATTCGGAACTGTTTGGACCTTATCTGACTAGGAGCCGAGAATCAACAAGCTCCACAAGTATAATGCGATGATACAGGAGCCTATGTCTACCTACATCCACAACAACATTAACATTAAACCTAAATATAAGTCTAAACTCAATACACCCAAATCCCCAAACCAACCCAAACCTAACCCCCCTCTTCTCAACCACCTCTCAATCTAGGAACTAACTGGGAATTAAGGACTTAATTTCTCCCGACCTCTTCCTCTCTCAATAGCTCCCAAATCAACAACCCTCATCGTCCTCACCGAATATTGTTAATTCAATACCCAATCTCAGGCTTCTCGTAACAGCCGCACGTATCCTCAGTACCCAAATTTTATACACTTTCACACTCTGAACCCAACTCCCTCCACCTGCTCAGTTTCTTACAACACTCCCTCCACCGCACAATCCCCGTTGCCTCTCCCATCTCCCTCTTTCTTAGATCCACTTCTCCCTCCAAACATATCGCCGGGCTTAACGCCGAAGACCGCTATGTTGTCACGTTTAAGAAACAGAAGAATCTACGAAAATGTACGCCTCTATTTGGCCTACCTCCACGACAAACCTGACTCCATTTTTATCTAAAACTAAAACCTAGTTTCAATCCACCAAGAAGGCTTACCCACAGACCCCCACGCGTTAGAAAAGACCTTCATCCGGTTTCACGAAAGCCTTAATATCTCTCCCATTGATGTAAATAACGATCTTCATAGGCGTTCAAAGCGCATCGCACACTTAAAAAGTACCCGCTCTAACTTCAAAAACTATTTTAAATCCTTACCTAAACACCACCACACCTCCCCACCCATCGAATATTTCTTACAAAAACATATCCCTGCACTATCAGAACGTCAGAGGATTACGCACCAAAACCTTCGCAGTACTCCTTAATTCCCAAAATATATAATCTGCCAAGCAATGTTAGTTTTAACGCCCTCCTTAACCCTATCTCACACACAAACAAAACCCTTGCGCTATTTTACACAAAAATCCTGAGCTGCTTCATTCTTTCAGTCCCATATTCACCAAAAAATAATTACACTTCATCTCCGCTCTGGTATACCAAGGAACTACGCTCTTTGCGCAATAAAAGAAACAAAAATTGGCACGCCTATCTCAGATCCTCCTCTGCATCTGACCTTTCTAATTACATGTAGTCCTACGCTAAATTTGCCCAGCTATGTGAATCACTCTACCTCCGATACCTGAATAGAATGCAATCCTCCCTTATCTCTGACCCCAAGTTCCACTTCAATAATAGAAAAAGAAAAACCGATAGCTACCCCGCTAGATTTAATTTTCTCAATAGCTCTTCCAACGAACCCGAACTAATCGCCAAATTCTTTGCTCATTTCTTCAGCCAATCATTCACCGACCAGGATCTTCAAACAGATTACGACTATTTTCGATATTTGAAAGACTGCCCCCAGACGTCTCTTGTTTCACTGAAATAACTCCCGACCTAATCGCCGATAAAGTACGCAACTTAAAGGACGACTACTCTCCCGCTCCCGACTGTCTGCTTGCCATAGTTTTAAAAAAGTGCGCAAACCATCTTATTTTACCCCTTACCGCTTGTTTCAGAGCTCTGTCTCTCAAGGGCTCTTACCTAAGCTTTGGAAATATGCTTATATCATTCCAGTCCAGTCCGTTTATGATGAACTATTCTTTCACTGCAAACCCATATCTTCTCCTAACCAACATGGGTTTCTAAAAGGTCGATCGCCAACCACTAATCTAGTCGAGTTTGTTTCACAATGTTTGTGTGCACTCGAAGCCGGCAAAGAAGTTGTTGCCACTGACTTCAGCAAGGCCTTTAATAAAATGTCTCACCAAAATTATTCTCCTCAAGCTCACTGCCCTCGGTTTCTCTCCCGGTTTTATCTCATGGATCAAATCTTATCTTGAAGATCGTCAATATAACGTTATCTTCAGATCATCTATTTCTGATCCATTTAACGCTACCTCCGGTATCCCGCAAGGTAGTCATCTCGGACTACTGATATTTATTTTAACCATTAATGATGTTGATTGCGTTATTCTGAACTCTCAGCTCTCCATATATGATGGTATGATGGCTGATGATATGAAAATATTTAAACACATATCTTCCTCTGTCGACTCATGCTCTCTCCAATTGGACCTTAACAGGTTCACTACTTCGTGTCAAAAAAACCATCTCAAGCTCAATGTCAGTAAATGCAAAACCATCACTAACTCCCGGAAGCGCTCTTCCTCACCACCCAGAACCTACATTATTCATAATGAAACCGTTCCCCCTGTCAACTTCTTGGTTGACCTAAGGGTTCTTTGTGATCGTGAACCCAATTTTCGCCTCTATATCGATAACATTATCAAACGTGCCAACCCTCCCCTCAGTTTCATGAAACGTTGGTCCAAAAAATTCTCCAATTCTCGAAATAATTATATATTACCTTCGTTAGGTCACTTCTCGAATATGCAGCCAAGTCTGATCCCCCTCTTACGAATCCCATACTACGCGTATTGAAGCCATTCAACGCAGGTTTATCCGTCTTGCCCTTCGGGACCTTCCCTGGTCTGACCACCTTAATTTGCAACCTTATACGGATCGCCTTAAATTAATCAATCTCCATCCCCTTAAAGAACGACACGATGTTGCAGATATTCTATTTATTCATGACCTTCTCAGCGGTATCATTGACAGCCTCTCATTATTGCATATAATTCCCCTTAACACCAACCCACTTAACCTTCGGTCCACGCCCCTTTTCCGTATAAACATTCACCGCACAAATTATGGCTACAACGAATGTCCAGCCTTAGAATTGAGCTATACCACAACCCTTCACACTCTCCTTAATCGTTTCCACCCTCCCACCTAGTTAATAAGTTATAGTTAAGTTATACAATAGTTTTTTGTTAAGGCTTGCATTAAGCTAATAAAGTGCCCCTATGGAGGCTTCAAATCGAAACAAAACTTGTTCGGCTCTTAAAGCAAATTCAGAGAAGTCTGAGCTTAGCGTATAGCAAAAATTAAGTGAAAGTCGCCAGACAATGCCAAACTATTAAGAATAATAAAAGCGAATGGACTTCTTTCTAATATATTGTAGTTGCTCGCCTTGTTTTGCTACATTGACGGTACCTATGCTTTAATGGCCAAACCTAAATAGACTTGAAAGCTATATATCAAAATGTATCATTCTGCCTCTTTATGGAAAGAAATTCTTAGCTATTATGCATAAAGTCGCTATCCAACTATAAAAATGTTTTGTTCACTCACATACATACGCTGATAGGCTCATGATTTTTAGCATCGCAGTCTGCATAAATTAAGTCAATCCATAAAATGTGCCTTATACACAGCAGGCGATAGCATTCTCTGGAACTCGTAAGCGTAATCGGAAACAATGATTTTTGTTGTATAACACTGGCACAGTACAATGCGTATCGGATTAATATGTTACCCTAAATGTTTGAGGTGAGGAGAGACACTGTGGAATGGACAGCCGAAGGTAACGAAGCACAATTAATGTGTTCAAATAAATTTATTTTGGCTTTTTGGAAAATAATAAATAATATGGATTTTGTGTGGAGAAATTATGTAATCCTTAATCATGGTTTGGTCTACCAAATAGGTGGCGAAAAGGCAGGGGAATCAGCTCGAATTGTGCTCAATGATAAAATAGATTTTGGAAAATGAGTTCTTTAGGTTCGGGATGTTAAGACTACTATCTTTGGTCTTAACCTGGGGCTGATGGTATTCCTGTGAGAATATTATGAAACAATAGCAACGCCATGTCCAAACCACTGTTAATTGTATTTCTTCTATTGGTTAGGGTCAGGTTTGTTCCTTGATGGAAAATTTAAAAGTCTATTTTTAAATCTATATTCTTTCTATAGCAAGATTGACTCATCAAACCTTCGACACTCCATTTAGCCATCATCTGCTGGTAAAGAGGCTGGAAATTTTAAATTTCATTCAGTAATGTTGAACAGAATTTCTTGTTTATTAATTGGAAGATTTCAAAAAGTTTGACTTATTTATTGCTCAACCTTCCGAAGGCACTCTTCCACACTCCCACTACACGGGAAAAAACCTTAATATCATGTGTTTCTGTTGCTCCTTTTTTTTTTTATCGGTCGATCTATTCTTTAATTATACATATGTATAGTAGACTTCAGTTGCTTCTATTGGCGTGTCGATGTAAGTCGTTATTTTGGTTATATTAAATAATTAATTTTGTTCTGGGGTTACCAGTCAGCCCCTTTGCTATTTACGTAGACTTTATTTTTTCGTGGTGCTAAGTTTGGTATTTGGTTTTTAGACAAAAATGGTTTCGCTTTTGGATGATCAGGTTGAAAATTAATTTCAAAGAATAACTTATAGTTCTGATGGTGAGCGCTATTCAGATGATGGTGACATAGCGGAAATAGAAGACAATATATCTGTGCACTTAGAGGAAGAAGACGTTATTTCCAATAACGGAAGCAGTGACAGTGATGACGATGATACTCCGTTTGCTCAATTGCGAGCAAAGTGCTAAGAGGTAAAAATATTTGGTCTTCTGTGCAACCAGCTTCGAGTCGAACACCAAGGAGAAACATTGTGACTATTCGCCGACGAACAGAAAACCGGATGCAAAAAATTAGTACTTAATTACATCCAATTTTGAAAAAAAATATGTAGTTCGAATTTTTTTTTTTTTTTAATTTTGAGTTTCAAAATTAATTTCTCGAAAACTATTCCTTAAAACAGCTTCGTATAAAAACAAGATGAAAGAAGAGGTTTTTGGCTTTACAAAAAAGTATATCACGGCATTGTGGATGTAACTGTTGATTTTTAATAATTTTGTTTACAAAAAAAGTCAAATTTTTAGAAAATTGCCCCTCCCGGCAATAGACCCCCCCTCTCATACAATTTTTTCCGTGTCTTGACCAGACCTACACGCTCTAGCTTTTTGGCACACTGCTATGTATGTATATGTATGTACATATATAGATATTCCTTGAAAATAAGGTCAAACTTGGATCGAACTTATTTTTAAAAAATTAAATAAGTATTACGAAAATATTAAGAAAATGTTTTGAAAGGTTTTTGTAAATGCCATTAAGTAGGTTGCTTACTTATCTTAGGAAAATAAATATTACTAGTTCGCTCAGGTTGACTTTAGAGAAACATCTTTCTACAGGACGTGCCCCCTTTAAGGTTTTTTTCCTTATACGTTGTTCCCTTGCACTGGTCGATAAAAAAAGAGAATGAGCAAGCTCTCTGGATATTATTAAGGGATATTATTAAAGTTTTGGGCTTAGTGAATTCCAGCTTCTTTCTTGAAAAATGATATTGTGTAGGTTTACGTGGTTTTCTATTTAATTGATTAAAATCCCATGTGGAGATTAATATCCAATATATATGATTTTGAAGTAGGTCGAAAACTTGAACTTCAGGCATCCTTCAGGGATTACTTCTTGGTCCCATACTATTCCTTATTTGCACAGCCATTTACAGGCAAAGTAATAACTTACCACATAATGTTCACCCTTTAATAATCAAGTCGTGTAGCTAGCTGTCATAATGAATTTTGATTTATGTATTTTACGCGAAAAGTTGTGTAATTTGCAATGTGGTAATATAATGCTTTTAATCATATAATGCTCTATAATCAATAACTTTTTCAAAATTGAATCAGATTAAATAATAAGATATTACGGTTGATCAACATATGAAGTTTTATCATCTTCAATCCAAGCTTCATCTTTTAGCCGTTTTACAAAGGTAGTG
Source organism: Merodon equestris (assembly GCA_958301585.1). Taxonomy (NCBI): domain Eukaryota; kingdom Metazoa; phylum Arthropoda; class Insecta; order Diptera; family Syrphidae; genus Merodon; species Merodon equestris. Next base: position 7,926,660 of record OY284413.1, on the reverse strand, counting down.
AGCTAATAACAAAATATGTGGGACATTTTGAGCCCGTTCTTTATATCTGATTTGTTTGAAAAGTTGAAAATTCTACCACTTGAAGCGTTTTTCAAGTAAAATTATTTTTTAGAAGCGGTTGCAAGTTAATTGCGGAATCACAGTGTAATCCATAATTTAAAACCCATCAGTGTAGACCAGAAGGTGGCAACCTGAAACTAGGATGCGATCTTTCCATTCCGTGGAAGAAAGCAGCTTTTCGCCATACTACTACAGTCGATAACGAGATTAGTGTAGTCAGTCGGCACCTTGGTCGGTTTCGCAGGCAGCAGTAGCAGACACAGCTGTGGCCATACGCTCTGGATAACCAAGAGATAATTTTCCTGAGCCTGGTGGTACCACAAGAAAATCTATGGAGAAAATAAGCAGCGTGATGTACGGCTGCTCTGATATTTTATGATGCAAAGCCCATCATGGTTACGGTTCCTTCCGATCTTTGGACCCACTTGATTTTGTCTGGGCTTTAGGGTATGCTTAATATACTAAATTATTGTAGCAAACAATATATGGCAAGGGTTCAATTGGTTTTTGACGCTAATGATACGGCAATCGAACCTCACAACAACCAAGTGTTTTTCATCAACGGGGTTCTGGCAAAATCCTTCATCCATATTCTTTTTTGTGGAAGAAACTTCTCGAAATTGAACATTCGGAGCCAGTAATAAGGAGAAGGGCCCTTTCACCTATGGAGAAAAAGGATGATACCCAACATAGTTGATTCATATAATATTCGAATTTGGTCCGAATTTGGGGTGTAAGGCCAATTATTTTAAAATAGAAAACTACCCTGATTTCTATTATCTGATTTTCCATATTGAGGTATTATTCGTCGAAGTCCTCCACTCTTGATCTGGGTAAAAGTAATTTTCTTAGAATTTACGGAACTTGTCGATTTCATATGTATTGCATACATATGTACATATGTCGTCAGGAAGTTTGCTGTACATGTAAATGTCAAGCTTTAATAGTCATGAAACGTTGGTATTTTGTTCTAGTTCTCGGAACATTAATATGAAAATTGTTTGGGCTGTGATGAGAGGCTGCGGAGGCTGTACTCCCCAGCAATAAATTCGACATTCCAAACGAGAAAATTGACTGATGAGTGGTATAAGTATGATTGATGTACATATAGGTAGATGTGGTACTAGCTTATGGAGGTAAAATATTTATGTAATATGTGCAAATTGGCAATGTACGATACCTCCCAGGTATTTCAATTTTGTAACGAATTCTAGCTGTTTACAGGAATCATTGCAGTTGTGATGATTACAACATGTAGACCAAATCGAGCGTGATAGCTCTTATATAAGAGGAAAATGCATAACTTATGATTTGCTAAAATTTAGTTTAGATTAGTCAGTAAAATTAAAAATGTGCTCAAATTGCGAAAGATTAAAGCCGAAATTCATATATAATATTTAAGCAAAAAAAGGGGACCTAGGACTGATCCTTGAGGAACTCCTGAATTCGTATATGAAATTTAATCCCTAAAGACATGTAACGTTTGTACGAACAAGCCGAAATAGATTTTGAAGGTAGGAAGAGATCCACTTCTAGGAAGGAACATCAAGAAATATTAACTTTATATTTTCCAAAAATGACTGGATAGCATGTTTGCTGAATTTTCTCTTCATGAAGCCAAACAAGAATGTTATAAAGAGTTTATATTTATCATATAAATATGGAGTCTAGCTTCTTGAGCTTGGTTGTTAAATTATTTATATGCAATAACTTTAATTTCTAATAGGTTTCGACCAAATGCCGAACTTTTAAGTCAAACTTTTGAGTTGAGTGTATTAAAGCAGAGTAGAGGTGTTTTTTCATATTTTTTCTATTAAGACTTGGGGACAAATGTCTAAATGTGTTGTTGATGTGATCAAGTTAAATTAAATTGTCGAATAAGATCACTTTTTCAATTCCGGTGTACGAGGACCCAAATCAAATTTGGAACTTATTTTGCTGAATAACTTATTTTCCAATACATTGATTTTACCGAAGAAAATGAAAAAGTTGATGGGGTATAAAATAGATATCTGGCAAACATTGAGTGTTGGGCTCTATTTATTGCAATTCTTCGATTATGGCCTTAGTTCAAAGAGAGCCTATTAAAAGATGCTATAACCATAACAAAAGGCGGTAACTGTCAGTTTTTATATTTGTGAAGTAAATAGTTGCAAAATATAAGTTGAAAAGCCATGAAAGTCGAGAGCGCGGAATGCCTTTTTTGATGGAATATTTCGTCAGTGATATTGGCGAACATTCTAGCCAATTTGTCTACTAAAAAGGCATTAAGTCGCTCGCCTCAAAGAGACAGAACTGTGACAGAAGATAAGCCGGACGACCTCTCGGTGTTCGCAAGCAATTTCGATGTTGCAAGCCATCAATGTCGACCAGACTTCGTGTCACGCAAGTGATCATTACATGTTCGTCTCTGCAGTACATTTTAGAGCAAGATTTGAATAAGTTCCCGTTCAAAGCGCAGATGGTTCATCAGCCTTCGTCTGCAGATTGTCAATCGCGTCAAAACTCGCGTCCAGGCTCTTCTGAACCTCAGCGACAAAGTGAACGAGGAAAGTTTTCATCTGAATGGCTAAGTAAACAAAGAGAATCTGGGATTCTGAGTCATGGATTATCTACGTAACATTCACGAAGAGTCATTACTCAAAGTCACTGTATGATGCGGACCTTTTCTTCGAGAACGCAGTGGGTAATACTGGGTTACTGCGACTGGTGAGCGATTCCGAATCATAATCAACGACTTTTTATTGCCGCAAATTGATGACTTGGAAGTGAAGGAAACCGTTAAAATGTCCAGGTATGCCTCGTTTTGGCGAATTGTGCTGGACGATCCGATTTGGCTGCCCTCTTTCGGACAGGCTTGACAGACTTCTTGCTTTTTTGAAATGAACAAGAAAGGTTCTCTGAAAGTCTCTCTCAAAGAGAATATCTGACTTTAGGAACTTACCCTTGGAAGCGAAACGATAGAAAATGCAGTGGAAAGAGTTAAGATCGTCATACGCCCTTTTGACCTTCTGCAAATTACCTAACAGCCTTATCCGAATAATTATTACTCGTTGAAAATATTTCGCCAAGCCTACTGTCATGAGTGTGCTCCTTCCACATTTCACTGTTCTGTTCCATCTCTTCTAGGTCCCCCTTATATTGTCCACCCATCTACGATGAGACCTTCCTTTTTAAGGGTTTTCCACTCATTGATCATTTAACCCGTTGTCCACTGTCCATTTGTTCTACGTGTCTTACTCATCTAAGTTTTCGCGATTTTATTGCTCGGACAATGCTTGGGGCTGCATAAAGTTTCTCGAGTTGCTGATTATGTAGTTTTCTCCAGTAGCACAGGGTGGCGCAGAATTAATCGGAAGCTGTTATTGTATAATTTTCGCCAATGGCGTCATACAGCGTGCGCCATCTCGGGTCTCGGTCGAGGTAAATTTCGAATAACTTCAACAATTCTCAACCGATTTTGGTTGATTTTGATTTTCAAAAACTTTTATTCAATTTAGACCTTTATATATATAATTTATTTTGAATAATTTTTGAAAACAATATCAATTAAATGATCGCCTTTATTGCCGATGCAAAATGGACAAAAAATGTCCATGACATTTTCAAGCATATCAGTCGAAATTTCCGCGATTTCCGCACGAATGTCTCTTTTGAGCTGTTCTATTATCTTCGGGCCGTTAGCATACACCTTGCTATTCAAGTATCCCCAAAGAAAAAAGTCTGGAGTAGTCAAATCCGGTGAGCTCAGAGCCCAGTCAATATAGCCCTTTTTTGAAACCAATCTTCCAGGGAACTTCTTACGCAAAAGGTTCTTTGTTTTTTCCGCAGTCGCGCCGTCTTGTTGAAACCAAAAGTGAAATAAGCCACATAATGGGCCAACATCCACCGATATCGATCGCCATCCACTGTATCGCCAACTTTGAAGAAATACGTTCCAATGATGGTCTTAGTGCATATACCGGCCCAAACAGTAACTTTTTGATCATATAGCGGCTCTTCGTGATGTGAGGATTTTCGGTGCCAGAGAGCGTAAAATGTGCCTCATCGGTCATCAAAATTTGCTGCCAGAACTCCGGCTCAGCATTAATCATTGCAACGACATTTTGTGCGTATGCCAAGCGCCGTGGCTCATCTTGTGGCAAAATTCTTTGAGTTATCTGCACTTTGTATGGAAATAAGTGAAGATCATCCTTTAAAATTATCCGCAAAGTGGTCCCACTGATACCTAACTGCTGCGAACCGCGCCGATATGACAAACTTGGGTCTTCTTGAACATTGGCCTTCACAGACTGAGTACATGAGTTTGAACACCGCGGACATGGCTTAGGTTGCTCACGAGTGCTTGCCACAGAACCAAATTGAAAAATATTCGAGGCCCAACAACGAATTGTGTCTTTTTTGGGCGCAACACGATCACGATATTTTGCGCGATACGCACGTTGAGTTAGCACAGTCGAGCGTTAATTTTTAATGAGCATTGAAACTATTTTCGTGTAAAACGATCCATGGTTGAAATTGTTCTGAACTGACGTTTCCAAAGTGCTATGACATATGAAAATCGGTTGACAATTGTTGAAGTTATTCGAAGTTTACATCGACCCATATGAGATGGCGCACAATGTATTTGACACTTGTGGACTAAACACTTGCAGCATGCAATCAGATAAATAAAAGAAGCAATAAATACTTTTGCAAACAGTACATCGGTTAATACCTGAGCGACGCGGTGCATTTCCACTTAAGCGGTTACGTCAATAAGGAAAATCATCGTTTCTAGGACACCGAGAATCCGCGTGTGATGCTCGAAGAGGCACTATGTAATGCGACGTTCACCCGGGGGAGTGATTGGTCCGATTTTGAGGACGCCGCAGTCCCTAAGGAGAATATTCGACAGGAATGCGAACAGTTATCACTGAAAATCTTGCGGAAAGTCATGGAAAATGCAAAAAAGCGGGTAAAAATGTGTATAAAACTGGCGGCAACCACTTGACGGATATCAGCTTTCCACTTAGCAGAAAAAAATTGTAAAGGTCCAGATCTTGTTTTCAAAGACCCGAAACCTATTTCTCACCTTCTTAGGCAGACACCAAGTTTCACAGCCCTAAAGTTTCATTAGCATTGTTATGGTATTATTAAAATAGATTTTGACATTGCAGGATAAAAGAATTCTTTTGAATAGTTCCTTCAGTACAAGGACACACACGTTGCCCATAAACAGCCTTTTATTCGTTTCGATACGTATGTTATTTTTGACATTCAATATGGATGTAGATATGTGAGCTCATCGACTTTCCTAAAGCGTTTAGCGAATACAGTCAGGTATGAGGTATGGATCGATCCAAGTCGGTCAATGACCACATTTTTGCTTTTCTCTCCATTTACATCTAAAAATAGATAAAATATGGCTTCGCGGTTTTAACCATGAAGCTACCCTTTGTTATTTAAATTCATAAATACAATCCTTTCCTTTTCAACACTTCCATTGTTAAAATTTGTGTATTAATGGATTGAGTACTGTTCACCCCACGGCTAAGAAAAGTCTTATTTCAACAAATTAAGAAGTTTTGATATTAAATTAATAAATTTTAATTTATTTCTTAATAGTATCGAGCACTACGAATGCGTCCCCATCTGAGAGTCAGGTTCTCTTATTTTGAAACGCCAGCCCTGGTAACGAGTCCCTCGTTATTTGCATTGTTCCATTCGCGTATGGTCCCCCAGCCTCTTTCTCATTTCATATTTTCGATTTTAACTTTGCCTATAAAAGTAACTGTCGCGCCTTCGAAGCGTTATTATATCAATCGTTTCTGAAGCCGTGCAGAAAGGAAGAAACACAAACACAACTTTTTTATGCCTAATCCTTTCCGGCTCTCGGATACTTATTTTTTCATCATATTTCGCAATGATTAAACAAACTTTTCAGTGAAGTCTTGCTTCCCGACGGATTCTCCAACTTCTGAATTTCGAACTTTCTTCCAAGTGTTTGCCATAACTTGCTCGACGTGGACTCTGTATAAATATACTTTCCCTCGTCGACTTTAATAAAATGTAATCACATTGTGAAGGTAATCAACCTTTTAATGCTAAGAGAATATTATAGCACTGAGTGTCTATGTATTATATTATGGTACATGTGGGGTATGTTAGGGAGGCGAAGGATATAAACATTCACCGAGGCATTTTCTCTGGAATGGAATGGCTATAGATGTGCGTGTTCATTGTCGAGGTACCTAAATCTGTTTGATTGCTACCTGCTAAACCTGTCACAGGAATGTTATGTTACGCAATTACCATTTGGGGAAGGTATTGCATTGTTATATATAAATGAGCCAAGTCAATAGAGCATATGGAAAGCATTGGCATTTCCACGTCGATTCTTTGCAGATTGCCATGTATACCGAAGGTAATTTCTGATAAGAGGCCCCTTCTGATCCTATTTCACTTTAAAATACAAGTGCGTATACATACCTAACATATGCTCGAACATAATATATAAAATTAACAAAAGGATTCAGCCGCAGTGAAATGTACTCCTTTAATCCGTAACCCTTTACCCATGTACCACATAATACTAAGGTTAGTACGTAAAAACCTTTGTTACTCGAAACGAAGGCACTGCAAATGTGGGGAAAAGATACTAAGATTACCTGTTAGTAATGGTTTTTCTTTATCCTTTTCTCTGGCTCCCGAGCAGTTTGTCTTTTCGTTCCACACCGTATTAAATTAATGGGTTTTACAGATTTAACACATCATGTTTGACTACGGGAAATGAGAATAAACTGTGCGTTGTATACACGGCGGATAGGTTCAATAGCGTTAAGTGAAATTGAATGAAGGTATTCAGGCAGTAAAGGCCTTCCTGTAACACGATGTACGTCTTACGTCGGTAAATATGTATTTTCTGTCTTGTATGAAAATAAAGGGCTTGACGTGGAATATCCCTTATGAGTACAAACTTAGTGGCCCCTAAAGCAGAGCGGGAATAATTAGTTTTGTAGATTCACCTTCGAGGTTTCTACGTGATTGATGAACGGTCTCCAAATAAGATATACATACGAGTACATATGTATCAAAGTGGAGAAGATTCATAAATTCCAATGTAGATATTCAAAGTCGAACTTTTATTTTAAGGCTGTCGAGTCTGATGTTTAATGCCCAAACCGTTATGTGTGTGTACCCAATTAGGTCGGAATGGCAGACACGATACAACCATGTCTATATATAACACCATCATTAGTGGCCCTTTAATGCTATGTTGAAGTCATCAATTAATAAGCGAATCTGGTTGCGCTGTTTTTATCCTTGCATCCTAAATGTTGGTTAATGGATAATGCCTTTACGCGTCTGGCAGAGAGATTAAGGAGGCAGTCTACAGGGACTGAAGCGATGCGGCTGGTTCCCGATTCGAAATATGTAATGAGGATGTAGAGTTACTGAACTTGTACCTTTAACTCCCTCTTACAAGGATTACTCACCCTGCTCACAAGGTATAAGACAAGTTCTGGTTTATCGTCTGCTGCAATTTAAAAAATAAATCATTTTTGGGCGGAATTATAAAATGTATGTAGAAAAGTGAGTTATTATACTTTAAAAAAGAATCATAGATTGCAACTTTGCCACTTATTTTAGAAACGTTCACCAATCATAATTAGATGATTTTCCTAGCGCTTGGTTTTTAACTGTCAAAAAGAAAACATAGCAGAATAGCAAAAGTTATACAATTTTAATTTGATTTAAAAAACAAATGCTTGCCATTTTTTTTATAAAGATTTTAAGTTTTGCCACAATAACGTCTAAAGTGGTCCATAAGTAGAGTAGAATTTTGAGTAGGGCATATTTTTATCGCAGCTGAGGAAAGAGGCACCCACACGAGAATCGGTGGCGACCGCAGGAAGAAAGAAAAAGAAACACTGTGACACTTCTTATTGAATGCCTTTATTCACAATGGTTGTACTCTAATTAGTACTCATACGATAATTCACAATATAACAAACGAAATAAAATTATAAATAAAAGTAATCAATTTATAACAGTCCTCCCCGCCGACTCTAAGCTTGGAACGGGATTACTGGAAGACGCACCCTGGTCGTGCGCCTTAATTCTGTCCCCACTATCTTGTGGTCGGATGCAGCTATTGGTTTATTGACCACGTCGGTAGCGCTGGCAACAACAGGTTGTTCAATATTATTCGAAACACTGGTTTTAACCGGTTCAACTCCCCCTCGAGCTTTAATTTCAGGAGTCTCCTTTATGCCTCCTGTCTTCATCTCTTCAGTCGCTTGAGATAGGTTAACGTTTTCAAGGGTTCCACTGATTTCCCCGGGGCCTCCACTTTCAACAAGTGTACGTCTCATTTGATCGATGTGCCTCCGATCGGATCTTCCATCTACATCCACTATGTAATGGAAATGAAAATCTTGATTTTGATAATATCTTATCTGAACTAAGTCTCCGGTCACAAAATCTCGGATGCATTCTTCCTAGAAACTACTGTCTTTCTGTTGGCTGTTCATCAGATCGAGCCTGGTCCGAAGGTTGAACTTAAGCATCATTTCAGCCGGACTCCTTCCAGTCGATGTTGATTGTGTCTTCCGGTATTGTAACAGAAGTCGATGTAATTTGGTGTGAAAATCTCCTGGGTCTGTCATCGATGAGCGAAGACCGTTCTTTAAAATCTGCATAAAACGTTCTGCCTGCCCGTTAGTAGAAGGGTGTGCGGGTGAAGTTAATTTATGGCGGATATTGTTAGATCACAAAAAGTCCTGAAATTCCCTCGAGGTAAAATTTGTGCCTTTGTCTGAAACAATAGTTAAAGGGAGACCGAATCTTGAAAATACCTCTCTTAAAGCACGTATGTATTAAAACTGGTTATTTTTTCATAGGAAAGACTTCCAACCATTGGTTTTTGCATCGACAATGATCGAGAAATAATTGTTCATGAATGGCCCAGCGAAGTCAATATGTAGCCTCTGCCATGGTTGACCTGGAATTTCCCACAATGACCTTATTAGGCTCTTTAAGAACCTTGGCACATCCCGAACAGCTGTTTGCCATTTCTTCGATGTCTCGATCGATTCCGGGCCAATAACAATAGCTTCTGGCTAACAATTTCATCTTCGTAATACCTACATGCGCAGAGTGTAACTCTCTTAAAACCTGTTCTCGAAATGTAGATGGCACAATAATTCGAATTCCGCGATAAACACATCCTTCCTGTAACATGAGTTCATTCTTCATCCCAGCGTATGGTTTATTTTTCAGACTTCCTCCAACCTGAAGTTGAATAAATAACGATGACAATTCCTTGTCCCGCTTGAGTTCTTTTTGTATCTGCTCAAATGTGATGGGCAAAACTTCGCTCCAGATCTGGTGAATTTCGACAGACTTAGTCTTAGTCTGAACTTCATTATTTGCTGGGTGTCTGGAAAAGAAATCTACATTAATGTGATCTTTTGAATTTCTATATTTGATATTGTATTTGAATCCGCTTAGGAAATGGGCGTAATGTAATAATCGTTGTGCCGTTAGTGATGGTAAATTTTTCTGAGGATTAAAAATTAACGTAAGTGGTTTATTGTCTGTAATAAGCGTAAATTCCCTGCCATAACAATAGTTGAAGAATTTGTTCACTCCCCAAAATATAGCTGTTGCTTCCTTATCGATGTGACTATAGTTTGCTTCCGCCTTGGATAAGCTTCGTGAGGCAAAAGCTATTGGTCGTTCTCCATTATTTGTAACATGGGAGAGCACTGCCGATAGTCCAAAGGGAGAAGCATCCGTCGCTAATATTAAGGGAAGCTTCTCATCGAAAGGGATGAGAACATTGTCACTTGCCATTTCCTCCTTCAGCTGTTCAAATGATTTCTGACAATCAGGTGTCCATTTAAATTTGGTGTCCTTCTTGAGTAAATTGTAAAGGTGATGGAGTATTGTAGCAACATTTGGGATGAACCTATGGTAGTAGTTAACCAATCCAAGAAATTGTCTAAGTTTGGTAATGTCGGTTGAGGGTTTTATGTTAACGATAGCTTCAATCTTTTCACGTGTCTTATGCAACCCGTCTTAGTCAATTCGATGACCTAGGTATGACACGCTTTTCTCGAACATTTTGCACTTTTGTTTGTTCAGGTGAAGATTGCATTTGCGCAACTTTTCGAGCACGAGTGTACATATATCAATGGCTTCAATGAGTGTTGCTCCTGTTATAATAATGTCGTCAAAAAAACAGGCATTCTATCAAGGTCGTTCGTAATGTATTGATCCATGAATCTCTGCCATATATTTGATGCTGTTTTGACTCCGAACATCAGTCTATTTACCTTGTACATACGTTCCTTTAGTTGTACTTATTGTTTGTAGAAAAGCACTCTCGTCCGTCACCGGCAAATGTAGGTATGCCTTATGTATATCAAAGACACAGTAAAACTTACCACCTTTAAATTTTTGATAAAGGTCCTCAACTCTTGGTATCGGATATTTATCGTTGACAATACAGTTGTACAGTGTGACTTTACAGTCGGCGCAGAGACGAATCGTTCCGTCCCATTTAATGACTGGTACAACCGGCGTTTCCCAATCGAAATGCGACGTTTTCTTAATGACGCCGTCTTTTTCCAGCCGATCAAGCTCTTCCTCCACTAACGGACGAATCGCATATGGAACGGCTCGTGGCTTGATAAATGCTGGCGTAGCTCCTTCACGAAGTCTTAGTATGCCTTTTACGTTTGGAATGGTCCCTACCTTCGTTTGGAAGATGTCAGCATAGTCGGTAAAATTTTTTTGTCTATTGCTTTCAATTTTATCTTGATTTTAAGTAAGTCGAACATCTTTACCCAGTCACATCCGATTAGTGTATCAAAATTTCCCTTCACTAGATATATGAAGCATTTAGCTTCCTGTTTACCCTACTCAACTTTTACTTGTGACTTGCTTACCACCGGGAGAATATCGTTGTTGTAGGTTTTTAACATCACCCCCGTACGAATTTGCGTTGCTTTAGGCCAATTTTTCGTAAAGGTATCAACGTTCATTACCGAGACCGCTGCTCCAGTGTCTACTTCCATTTTAGTGGGCCGACCGTCGATCGGCCACGACTTTTTCCTATGCAGAGTTTCCTTCTTCTTTTGTATTTCTGTGATATCTCGAATCTGATGTACTGTTTGCATGCTGCGCTTTCAACCAAATGCTAGTTCTATTGTTTTGTCTAATTTAATGTCGACCTCCCTTAGATATCGGCGTCCCTCAGCCCCCTGATAAACTGCGATCGCAAATGTGTATTCAATGTTGGTTTCTTGCAACATTTGCACGAGAAGTTGCAGTAAGTGCTGAGTTGTTTTAATTCTGCGAGATAGGTTGCTATTGATTCTCCCTCGTGTTGCAAACGGAGAAAAAATTTGTGTTGTTCAGTTATCTCGTTCGACTTGGGGCTGAGGTGCTTTTTGAGAATCTCAATCAAGGTGTCGTATGATTTTGCTTCTGGTTCCTCTGGCGCTATACGGCTCGATAAGATCTGGTAGTATTTTGCACCAATGCAATTAATTAAAACTTGCCTTTTTCTTGTGGAGTCGCTGATATTACGTAATGCTAAATAGTTTTCTAGTCGCTTAATGTAATTGGGGAATATTTCTTCGGCTTCGACGAATGGCTCAAAATGTATGTTTGGCGCATTTGTAGTTGGTAGGTCGATTTGCTGTGCGTTCGGCAATGCCATTATATGTATGTGTAAGTCCTCGTCGCCAATGTTGTATCGCAGCTCAGGAAACAGGCACCCACACGAGAATCGGTGGCGACCGCAGGAAGAAATAAAAAGAAACACGTGTGTCTCCGTGTGACACTTCTTATTGAATGCCTTTATTCACAATGGTTGTACTCTAATTAGTACTCATAGGATAATTCACAATATGACAAACGAAATAAAATTATAAATAAAAGTAATCCATTTATTCTTCTTCTTCTTTTCCTTTTTATCCCGGCGTCGTTATGGTCAGAAGTGTAGGACCATAACCTTCCCACTTAACTGCATTCCTACTGGTCCGCTTGTGGGGTCCGCCGGTTTGACCTCAGAAAGTAGCGGCAGGCTTCCCGGTTTGGGATTACTTCATCGCTGAGGCCAATCAAATGCTGGTGTTTTTGCATTTGTTTGCACCAATTGTTTTTCGGCCTGCCTTTTTTGCGTGTTGAAATTGGAATGTTGATTGATAACGCCTTTTGGACGGGGTTCAAAGGATCTCTCCTTTGAACATGGCAATACCAACTGAGTCGGTCGCGCTCTATATTTCCTGTGATGGTTTCTTTTACGTGGAGGCTTCCTCGGATCTTTGAACTTCTAATTCTGTCATGCTTTGTTACTCCCGCTGTCATGCGAAGCATCTTCATCTCAGTTGCCGTTAATTTGCTCTCATACTTTTTGTGCATTGTCCAGCATTGTGAACCGTATGTGAGCGCCGGACGTACAACTGAAGTGCAGAGCCTTCCTTTCAGCTTAGGGGGCATTTTTCGATCACAGAAGATGGCGGAGTTTTCCCGCCACTTCATCCACCCTACGCTTACGCGATGTTTGATGTCGTCATCACAAGTTGCTTCTCTATTAATCATAGATCCCAGATATTTAAACTTTTCACACTTGGGAAGCACTCTTCCATTCAAGTAAATGTCTGGAATAGGCTGATGAGGGTCAGAGAACGGGCAGCACAGATACTCTGTCTTCTTTGAACTAATACGATACCCGTGTCCCTCAAAAATGTCCACCCACACATCAAGTGCTCGTTGTAGGGACGCCTGATCATCACTTATAATGGCCCCATCGTCAGCAAAGAATAGCTGGTGCACATTGGGGTCCGTCACTTTTCCTTCAAGCAAGCAATCAAGGACTGCTATAAAAGCAGTGGGCTGAGGACGCTCCCTTGGTGTACACCGACTTTGATTGCGAACTCTTCGGTGACTCCTGCGGTGCATCTTACTCTTGTCGTTGCTCTCTCGTACATGTCCATAATTACTCGCACGTAGGTTTCTGGAACTCCTTTTTGTCTTAGCGCTACCCATAAAAGATCTCTTGGTTGCCGGTCAAAGGCCTTCTCGAAATCAACCAACACCATATGCAAGTCCTTTGAAGAATCACGATGCTTTTCCATCATGATCCTTATACTTTGGATTGCATCTGTTGTTGATTTACCCGAGACAAACCCGCACTGGTCATCAGATAGTCGTATTATTTTCCGCAGTCGGCTATCTAATACCCGTTCAACGATCTTCATGGTGTGCGACATCAGCTTGACAGAACGGTAGTTATCACAATTTCGCGTATCACCCTTTCCTTTGTGCAATGGAAGAAGATAGTTTTCCCTCCATTGATTAGGCATAGTGTCGCCTCTCATAAGTTTAGAGATAAGAACCATGAGCCATCTAGACCCGATGTCTCCCATCTTTTTCCAGAACTCAGAGGGTATCCCGTCCGGCCCAACAGCTTTTCTATTCTTGGAGTTTTTAACCGCGTACCGAACTTCTTCGACTGTGATGTCGGGTATTTCGGCATGATTCGGGGCGGCTCTTGGAAAGTACACTCGGGGAAACTGTTCGTTCAGAAGTTCCTCGCAATACTGTCGCCATCTGTGGAGAATTTTTTCGTCTTCCACAAGGAGTTGGCCTTCAGCATTGTTAATAAACTTTGGGAAACGAATCTCCTGAGCATTTCTTCTTCTCTGGGCGGCTATCTTAAAGATATTTGCTCCTTTGTTCAAATTGTTTTGTCGAAGCTCCTGGGTAGCCTGGTTCCTGTCAGACGCGGAAGACGATATTTCTTCCAACTCCTGATAGAGGCCTTCCATGCTTTTCGCTTTGAATTCGGCGCATTTTTTCTTCGCGATACCTTTGCAACATCTATATACCTTTTCACGGCGAGCTTTTTCCTCTCTATTAGTGGAAGAGCACTTTGACCAAGCTTGTAATCCATTTATAACAATAAAAAATAGTCTAAGGCGTCAAATCGCACCTTCTAACCGGCCAATTCACTGTCCACAAGAAGGAGAAAATTGCTGACTGAACTAATTCTCAATTAGTTAATCGATTCGCGTGCTTATTGGCATGCACTGTGGCGCCATTTTGGAACCACATGTCGACCAGGTCTAGCTCGTGCATTTTGGGCAAAAAAAGTTCGAAATGATTAAACGATAGCTAGCGCTATTGATGGCAGCGCTGTTTCCGCAATGAAGTTTGAAAAGATATGGGCCAATAATCCCGCCGGAGAGTGTTGTATTTATTGCCTGAGGTTGTCCATCGAACAAAATACGGCAGTTTTCTTGTTGCAGGAAGTAACACAATCCCACTTATTGCACACGACGACAAATGGATAAATCACCCCCTTCATTGACTGGCGGATACAGTAGCAATATTTTCATCTGTGCGTTCATTTTGATGAATGATTCATTTTTTATTATTTCATATAAATTCAATAAACATAATTAAATTACATATAACTTAATTTATAATTAGAAATAATATAGGTGACACTTTTTATTTTATATACATAGAGTACTAAAATAGTTTCAAATGCCACTTCAAGAGGTTGAACTAGAACAATAAAAGTATGGGTGGGGTGACCCAAGTAATTTTATACAACAATGAAAATTCAGAATTACATAAAAAAAAAAATAGTTATAATATACAGATACAAAAGAAGGAAATTCTTAAAGAAAAAAAAAACTCCTGGTTATATCAGAATGTTAGAGAACAGACTTTCTAGTGTCGCATGATCAAAATTTAAGAGCCACTGTTTTAAACGATTCACAAATGCCTTCTAGAAAATGCCATAGTTCTGATTGACGGTGGAAGTATATTAAAGGGACGGCACGAAGTAACTAAATAAAAATTACGAAATGCAGTAGTGCGAACAGTTCGAAGAGATACAACATTTGAGAAGTTTCGACGTAAATTATAATCTGAAATTAACATACAGTTAAGATTACCCGATCTTAAGAAGAATATTCATATCACGAAACAAAGGATAACTTGGATGACGATGATTCTTACGGCAAATTTTTCTTAACACATTCTTTTTCAGAATTAAAAGAGGCGTAATTTTATACAGATTTGTACCTCCCCAGCACGTAATACCATATTGGAGCTTGGAATGGAAGATACCATAATAAATTGCTATAAGTAATTTTGTAGAACATACATTTTTTAGAAAGTATAAGTTTCGAAGAGTGCTGCGAAAATACTTCCTTAACGACATATAAGATAATAAGACTGTATGAGGAATTTATTCCTTTGATCACAAAACGAATAAAAACTAAAGACTGTCCTTGGTATAAAGAGCGCGTTAAGTTAAGTATAAGAGAACGAGAACGATTTTATCGTAGATACAAGCATAATCCGACAGAATGCAACCGAAGACAATATCAAGTGGCCCGGAATAAAGTAACATCTTTAATTCGACACGCAAAGCGAACCTATCTTTCTAACAAGCTAGATCTTTCTTTAACTCCGCAAGAGCTTTGGAAAAATATTAGAGAACTGGGGTTGGTTGAAAACAAAAACGTATATAGATGTACCGCGGATCCGAATGAAATGAGCCAATTTTTTACCGGGAATTATCCTCTTAATAATGAGATTGATTTTTCATTCCAAGACGTAACTGAAGGATCATTTGTTTTTAATTGTGTGGGTACCTCTGAAATTATCCAAGCTATTCAGTCCATTAAGTCGAATGGTCAAGGTGCTGATGGCATTTCCCCTAGGTTCATAAAACTTATTTTACCTTTAATAATACCATATATTCGCCATATATTTGATGTATGCATATACACTTGTAAGTTTCCTGATCAATGGAAGAATGCCATTATTATACCTGTTCCAAAAAAAACTAATCCATCCGGACCGTCTGATTATAGGCCGATAAGTTTGTTGCCCTTTCTGGCAAAAGTGTTTGAAAAAATTATTGCGAGTCAAATTCAGCATTTAATTAACACAAGAGATTTGATGTCGAAATGGCAGTCTGGATTTAGGCTTAATCATAGTTGTGAATCTGCTGTGATTAAAGTAACTACTGACCTACGTATGGCCATGGATTCAAATGGCACAGCTTTATTAGTCCTCCTGGATTTTTCTAAAGCTTTTGACTGTATTGATTATGCAATTCTATTAGATAAATTAAAACATAAATTTAGCTTCACAAATTCAGGACTCAAGTTAATGGGTGAATACTTGAAAAATAGGCGCTCAGCTGTGAAAACTGATCTTGGTATGTCTAGCCCTACTGTGGTCAACTGTGGAGTCCCTCAAGGATCTGTCTTGGGTCCTTTATTATTCTCCTTATTTATTAACGATTTACCTGAAGTAGTCCATAATTGTAAAGTTCATATGTATGCTGACGATGTGTGTATTTATATGCCATGTCCTAAAAATTTCTTAGTCAACTCCGTAGCAAAAGTTAACGAAGACTTGCATAGGATTCTAATTTGGTCTGAGCAAAATAAACTCAGACTAAATACACAAAAAACTGTTGCGATAATCTGCTCTAATGGGACCCTTTATCCTAGAAACATTCCGCCCATCCTAATAAATGGTGAAACTATTACCTATGTGGATAAAGTGAAATACCTTGGGTTTACCATTAACAAATCGTTGACATGTTGTGATGCTATTTCTGACACAGTCAAAAGAATCTACTTCAGACTGCGTAGTCTGCGGTACTCAACTCACCTACTTCATCCCAATATGAAGCTAAAGCTAGTAAAGAGTCTTATTTTACCATATTTAACATTTAATTGTTGTGTGTATCCTTGTCTAGATTCTCAATGTAGGCGTAAAATAAATGTTGCCTTTAATGACTCCCTAAGATATATATATAATGTACCTAGATATATTAGTGTTGGACAATATAAGTGTAGATTGTTTGGAATCCCACTAGATCAGTACTGTAAAATGAGAAATCTTTTATATCTCCATAAAATTATTTATGGAAAAGCTCCACAGTATTTGAAGGAAATGTTTACGTTTGCTCAATCGCGTAGAGGTGTTTGTTTAATTTTTCCATCTTTTACACACACTGTGGCAGAGCGATCCTTTCTTATTGCAGTGATAAGGCTGTGGAACAACTTACCAGCCGAATTGCAGAGAACAACTTCATCAACAACTTTTCAGAGGAAACTAATCTTGCATATCTCAACAATGCCTTAATTATTATTATTAAATATTATATTTCTATTATATGAGTAATATTATTTTTGGTATTATTATTCTATTATTATATGTTCATGAGTTAAAATATTCTTACTTTTGTAACTTTGCTCTAAATACCTATTATAAGATATGACATCTTGTGGTATTTTATGTTATTAAAAATAAATAAATAAATGAAATGAAATGAAAAATGAAATGAAAAACGACTCAGTATGGTTGATAAAACTCATCCTAGAATCCATGATAAGGCCAAAGTATTTAAATTCGACTACTTTCTCAACTGAAAAGTAGTTCTTGCTACAAATTGAATTACTACAGAAAGTAGGGGGAGGTAAGGTGGAAATACAACCACAACCAGCAAGTTTGTATCTTGGACTCTCAGGTGCATGAACAAAAACTTCAACGTTGTTACAGATTTTGGTGGACAGATTAAAATACATCATTTTTGTTTTGGAGCTAATATTTAATTTGTGTTCAGCGAACCAGGTCCTCAATAAATTAAGATCCCAATTAATGTCCGATATGAGATTTAGAGCACTGTCCGATCCATAAGAACAGCCCACGTCATCAGCGAATGCAGTGATTTTTGCTTTAAAGCTAAGTCTAAACAGAGAGTCAATGTAGAAACAGAATAGGTCCAAGCACAGAACCTTGTGGTACTCCTAAATTGAAAAACAGCATTTCGCTCCACGCTACTTCAATCTTTACCCTTTGAGATCATTCAGAGAGGTATGACTTAAACCAGTCGAGCATGAATCCCCGGAACCCTGCTTTTTCTAATTTTGTCAATAGTATGGCATGGTTAACCATGTCAAATGCTTTCGCAATATTTAAGAATAGGCCCGCAGTGAATTTTTTCGCATCAAAACTAGAAAAAATATGGGAACAAAAATGTAGTAAAGCGTCATCAGTAGATTTACCCCGCTGAAAACCAAATTGCACTGAGCTGAAAAAATTAGTTTTATTGAGAAAGGACACTATCCCCTCCTTAACGATTTTTTTCAAAAACTTTACTAAAGACAGGGAGAAGAGAGATGGGCCTGTAATTGCCCATATCTTCTTTAGCACCTTTTTTGAACAAGGGTACAACGTCAGCGCACTTAAGTTTGTCAAGAAAAATCCCAGAAAAAATGCTACGATTAAAAATAACGGCTAGAATATCAGCTACAAAGTAACCAACGTGCTTTACAATTTTGTTAGAAATGCCATCAAATCCACAAGCATTTGAATTTTTAAGGCAACCAATTGCCCTTAAAATGTCTAAAGAGGTTTGTAGAAAACGAACACAGGTTACAAATAGGTTGGTAGTTTGGACTAGTAGAACTGCTCGCTATAGAGGCAAAGTGCTTGTTGAAAGCGTTAGCAATCACAATTTTATCTGACACCACACAATTATTTACAGAAATAGCAGTAGGTATTTTGTTAGAAGAACCCTTGTTCAGAATGCTATTAACTACCTCTCATTCACTTTTTATATTCCCCTTTGCAAACCAGAACTTTTCACGATAATAATTATCGCGGCAAATGGGAATATCCTTTTTGAGCTGAGAGCATAATGTTTTTATACTTGCTTTTCAAATATTGATTATACACTTGACCCTGAGCTTATTTTTAGTGTTTACTTTGTTAACGATATGACTCGTTATCCAAGGCTTGAGTCTTTTATTCGATGTTTTTAACAATCCAGTTGAGGAGCAGTTACTTATGTGTTTGCTGAGACACTCCATAAAAAGATTATAGGAAGCAGTAGCATCATTCTCTAAATATACCTCCTCCCAGGCTTCATGCAGGAGATCGTTTTTCGACTTAACAAGATCAATTTTTGGCATAATTTTGGTCGGGTTAACAGATTGATTAACTATTTTGTTTGAATTCAAGTTTAGCAACTGCCCTGTCATTGAGTGATCTGAGATATTCAGATCAAATCTACACTTCACGCAGGAGCTAAGGGGAGAGTAGGCAAAGCGACCATAGATGTGATCCAAACAACTACTAGAAATCATTCTCGTAGGTTCATTTATGAAGCTGAATAAACCATGCGATGCTAAAATAGCCAGATAGTTTTATCCAACAAGTTCATATTGAAATCTCCTAAAATAATGATTTTTTTAGCATTCAATTTGTCTAAGAGGCATGAAAATTCTTCCATGAACGCTACAACAGTAAATTTATGTAGTCTATAGACAATCGAAACTTTTAAAACGTCTGCACTACAAAAATCGATACACTTCTCTTCGCACACTGAGTACTCCTCTTTGATGAAGCAACCGACACCTCCTGAAGCATAATTCTCATTTGGGCTTGCTAAGAATTTAAAACCAGGCAAATGGTTATCGTTTATCTCGAATTCGTAAATCCAAATTTCTGACACAAATACAATATCAGGAACACACAAAAACGAATCGAGGTGGGCAACAAGAGAGGAAAATTTTTCTCTTGAACTTCTAACATTCTGATGAACAACAAAGAGTTTGTTATGGCAGTAACTACTATCAGTAAATACATTATCACAGTTTGTGCTATTGAGATCAAGACTAGGATGGTCATCGATTAGATCATTATCGAAATTCATTTATATACACAAGTATTAAAATTTAATATCAATATTTAGCACTAAATAAGTGCAAGATCATTGAACGATCTAATAGAGATGACCCTCCCACCCTCTTCCTTTCTCATTAAAATTTGATTGTTATTAAACCATACATATTTATAATTTTTCCGCTTTCTTACATCTTTGGTCTGCATGAAGAGGGCCTGGGTGTCCTTTGTAAGCGCATCATTGATAAATTGTATTATGCTGGTTCCCTTGCTGTTGCCGCTGCTGTGACTGCTGTTGTTGTTGCCGCCTTCACTGATACCAGTTACATTAGAGTGGAGATTTTTTTTCTTCTTATTTTTCTCGCGCATAATTAGTTTCTTTGTAGAGAGGTCAGTGAACTTCACACAAATAATGGATTTGTGCTATTTCCTTCTTTGCTTCGTATTTTCTTTACGTAACATTTCTCTATTACCTGTGCAGGGACGGGTTAAGAATATCCCTGCAGCGATACCTCTCGCTTGTCGTAAAAGGCGACTAAACAAAGGTAAACAAAAATCACATCTAGGCAATTTAGAAAACACCAAGGTGAGCCTAGGGACACATAGCATACCACCATTAAACTGCCCCACAAGTGTGCATGCATATCAGTGGGTTGACACGACTGGAGATCACCGGTGTTGTAAGAGTAAGATCAAAAAAAAAAAAAATTAAAATCTGGAGCATGACCGTGTCAAAAAAAGGAGGGGAAGAAAGAAAACGGTCAAACCGTAGCATTATGGAAAAGAACGCTAAAAGGAAAAGCACTACCCCGCCAGGCACTACTAATGGTCGTGATCCTGGGACGAGCAGCAATGCTCGGGTCAGAGCTATAGGATTTCCGGGGGATAGCAAAGTAATGCAACGGCGTAAGCCATACTTAAGAGTCGCGAGTTGGAACGTTGGAAGCATGAGTGCTCGCAGCTATGAGCTTGAAGAAATTATGGTTAGAAGGCGAGTAGATATCCTGTGCGTACAAGAGACGAAATGGCGAAACACCGTGTTGTGTCTGAATACAACCAGCGTGGGTGAGCGGCTAAGGGCCCAATTCAGAGGCGGAAATATACATACATTTGGACGGCTAGCCAAGTACTTTTCGTCTTTCCGCCTGCCACGTTGTCTTTGGGCCTGCCACGTTGTCTTTCGTTTACCACGTTATCATTTCTTTATTTTTGCTTTATTTTCTATACTTGTATACTGTAATAGTATTAATAATTCTTATACTTTTCGAGTAATATAACTAGACAGATCAGTATGCGCGGGCTTAACTCCGCTACTGAAAATTTTTGATCGAGCGAGCAAATTTGTTGTTTTATCAACCTTGCTCTCGCTCCGCATGGCACTTTTCTAAACTTTACTTCGTTATTTCTCACTATTTTTCAATCAAACAATTTCATTCGATAATTTATGGCTCATCTACAGACCTAGATCTATCGAATGACATGCTGTACACATGTGTGGTTATAGCCGATATCTACATTTAGTGCGTACAAGATTAGTCCGAAATCGTTTTCGGACCACTATATTCCCCGTACATGCACGCGCTAGGCCAAAAAGTGGGTGATTGCTCTCGCTCCGCTCGATCAATAAATAATACATATACTTCACACCGGTAATCGGGCACGTTTCTTGGACGTTAAAACAAAAGCCTACAAGATGTTTTACTATGGATTGGAACAAGGAAAAAACGGAATCGCCATCATCCTTGCGGCAGAGCTACTTGGCAACGTCTTAACCATTTCAAAGTCCAGTGACCGTTTGATGGCTCTCAAATTGGTGATGCATGGTGAGGTGTGGAACATCGTAAGCGCATATGCCCCTCAAGTAGGATGCGAACAAAAAGAAAAAGATGCATTCTGGCTAGATTTCCAACCTTGTCAAAATCATCCCAAATGAAGAGCTTTTGTTTGTGGGGGGAGATTTAAACGGACATGTCGGGAAGACAAGCGAAGACTATGAAGACTACCACGGAGGGCTGGGATACAGCACCAGGAACTCATCAGGTGAAGATATCCTAAACATGTGCAAGTCGTACGGTCTTATAGTGCTAAATACCATGTTCGTCAAACAAAGCCGGCACCTGATCACTTATAGCAGCGGTGGAAATGAAACTCAAATAGACTATCATTTGGTATCCAGTTTCATGAAGCCACGAGTTAAAGATTACAAAGTGATCCAGGGAGACGCGATCGCCGCTCAACACCGTCTCCTCCTGACTGATTTTTTTATGGAGACGAGTAAGAAGTCAAAGCAGCACCTTCGTTTGCTGAAGAGAATCAAGTGGTATAAGCTAGATAAAGGAAAAGGCGAAGCTTTTATTACCAACATGAAAAACTACCTATCTTCCATTATCGATGAGGTCGGTAATGAGGAGTGCAGAGCATAAGACATGTGGGATTCCCTACAACAATCTGGCCTGGAGAAAGCCAAATCACTGCTCGGAACATCTAAAGGCCCCTGCCAACACGCAAAAGAAACCTGGTGGTGGACAGACGAAGCCAAAGCAGTGATACACGAAAAGAAAATGGCTTTCCAAGCTTGGTCAAAGTGCTCTTCTACTAATAGAGAGGAAAAAGCTCGCCGTGAAAAGGTATATACATAGATATTGCAAAGGCATCGCGAAGAAAAAATGCGCCGAATTCAAAGCGAAAAGCATGGAGGGCCTCTATCAGGGGATTTATTACAAAGAGTTTTTTTTTTAGACAACACTCCTCAAAGGCAACAGGTTTTGTTATTTCAAACTACTCGAAAGGCTGAACTGCGCAGTCAAGAAAATCCATAAGACACACAGCGTCCTTTGAAAAGAGATGCTGCGTTGACTACGATTTTGAAGTAATTTAGAGAATCGTATGTGGAACGTAGTTTACGTCAAACTATTGCAGTAACGAAGATTAAACAAACTGAAACATGGACTTCCGATATCATAGACTCAATTTTAATCTCAGGTGATCGTTTGTACACAAATAGTATACAATCTCGAATGATCTGGTGGAAGCTAATATATATATCTAATAATATATCAGGAGTTGGAAGAAATATCGTCTTCCGCGTCTGACAGGAACCAGGCTACCCAGGAGCTTACAAAACAATTTGAACAAAGGTGCAAATATCTTTAAGATAGCCGCCCAGAGAAGAAAAAATGCTCAGGAGATTCGTTTCCCAAAGTTTATTAACAATGCTGAAGGCCAACTCCTTGTGGAAGACGAAAAAATTCTCCACAGATGGCGACAGTATTGCGAGAAACTTCTGAACGAACAGTTTCCCCGAGTGTGCTTTCCAAGATCCGCCCCGAATCATGCCGAAATATCAGCTTTAAGGATTATTTCGTCTATATGTGCGCGAAAATTTAGCTGTTAGTCACATAATATACCAAGATCGCGGATAGTTTGAACGGTGGAGATGGGCTGATTATTGAGGAAGTGAGATGTGGGAATTTTTAATCACTATTTCAATATCGTTAATGGTAAGGACAAAAAGAAGTGGACCTAAGTGGCTACCTTGGGGGACGCCGGAGGAAGCTAAGAAAGGATTGGAAAGGCAGATCTGAAGCGAACACTATAATACCTATTTTCCAAGTAAGAAGATATCCACTTCAATAAAATGGGTTCAAAGCCAAGAGAAGACAATTTGAAGAGTATTAGATTGTGGGAGATTTTATCAAAAGCCTTACTGAAATCGGTTGAAACCATGTCGACATCTTTGCCATTCTCTAAAGCCGAGAGAGTAAAAGACACAAATTCAACAAGGTTTGTGGTTGTAGATCGTCCCTTGAGGAATCCGTGTTGTCTGGGGGAGATTAAAGACTTGCAGCGAAAACTTAAGATTTCGTACAAAATGCTCTCGAAGATTTTGGGTATATGTGACAGTTTGGCAATGGGACGATAATTGTTAATAACGTTCTTTGGACCTTTCTTGTATAGTGTATAGGGGTTATAAATGAGGTTTTCCATAACTGGGGGAATTCACCAAAAGATAGGGATAAACTGAAGATCTTTGAGAGAGGGACAGAGAGGGTTGATGAGCATTTTTTCAGGAATATGGCAGGGAGACCGTCTGGTCCAGGAGTGAATTCATCATTAAGTTGATTTAGTTTGATTTCGATGACATCGGGATCAACTGTATGAGGAAGAAAGGGTCCAAAGGAAAATTTCGGTAAATAATCGAAGTAAGCGGGGTCTGGAACGAAGGAGTCGTCGGCGAATGATTGTTTAAAATAGGCGGCAAATAAGTTGGCGATAGTGTTAGGGTCATTAGAGGTTTGATCATTCAAGGAGAGAGAGGTAGGGTAACCATCAGATTTTCTTTTGTAGTTAACAAATTTAAAGAAGGACTTAGGATCACTTATAAGATTGGCTTGCGTTTCAGCTAAATATCGTTGATAGAGGGAGTTGTGAAGGGCAGTAAAGTTAAGATAGCTGCCCATGTAGTTAGAAAAGTCGTTAGGGGATTGAGTACGAAGGAAGATTGTCCTTGATCACATACATTCCTGAAACTGACACAGTTGGGATATGAAGCCTCACCGCCTAGACTAGACATATCCTCGACCACCATTTCTGAAGTTTGACAGCCCTCTCTAAAAAAGACAGTTTATAAGCCTAGATGATATAAAACCCAAAAGGATAAGGACTTTAAAAGGGCTTCAGTAGAACGTTGGGGAAAGTTTTGTTAATTTTCGAAATAGCGTTGATTAACTTTACAAATAAAAATCGGGAATTTCATATGTAACGGACATACCTAACAACTATCGATAACCTGATAATTTCACCAATTGGAGATAATAAGCCTTCGCCTTCCACTCTATGTATAGTAAGTGCGAGCAAAAGTGCTAAAGTACTCGTAAACTGATAACATGTTTGTGGGTAACAGGGTATTGCCTGTAATCGTATAGATACATTCTCTAAAAGGACACCTAAGGTCAATATAAGGTTTCTAGTACGCAATAGAGACTGAGACACCTTAAACATGATTAGATCAAGGTGACTATTAAATGGAAACAGTGGCAAAAATAATAACCATGTGCCGAACTAGAGCCGAATACCCTGATTAGGTTGCCCTCAAAGATAAGAACAAATCGCAAGAGACCCCACTCCAAGGGTATCAATTGTCGAATCGTGGGAAATTTGCTTGTTATCGGGATGTTAAAGGGATGAAAAAATAATTCAATGCTTTATGGAGGTACAATATGACGCATGAAAACTGAATTATGCCTTTCGCTATATTTGGAAAGGGTTTGTTCAACCTTAGTTGACAAGAACCGCAATGTTCATTAGCAAGTTTTAGTCGATTTTCAGAAAGTATTTTTCGTTTTATTCAGTTAACCCTATGTATCATCAGAACACAGTTTCCTATGCCTGCAACTGACAGGAGAGAAATGGTGCTGTCATACCCGAAACTCGTTTTGCCCACCCACAAACAAGTTTTGTGTTATCTGTGAATGAGTAGAAAATAAAGTAAAGAGACTAAATACTATGTCTACTGTTTTTATTTGCTATCACGTACATTTCAGCTACACGAAGCCAACAAACTAAAACACGGGTACTTTCTGTTTTATTTTTTTCCATGGTGCAGTGTAGTTGGTTTAGATCAAATTCGTATAACGCACATGTTCACATCTCAAACAATTCATATTTTCCCTTTGGGGGTTTATTTTGTCCAGAGTGAATCATAAACCATAAGGCCATAAGCAATATTCACGTAGTTCAATATATTACTCTTGTTGTAGCCTTTTGATGTCAAGAATCGAATCTATCTGAACCACCCTATATGTACGAGTACCTCGATGTATGTATATTTTCTTGTATCTGATTTCCAACAACTAGATGCACACTATTGGCCTTTTTAATAGCAGGTACGTTATCTTGTGTCAGTGCTAAGAAGCACCACGTAGTACACAATCGATGATGTTTTCTATCCACTAATCCACGTGACCCTTCTCCATCCAAAATTTCATCTTAGCCTTGAAAATCCTTGTTAACCTAGTATCTTGTACTAAACGAAGAACATAACAATCGAACATTTCCTAAACCAGTTCATTAAGTGGCTATACTAAAATATTGTAATAGGTGGTAACCATCGACTATTTAAGCTTTTTGTACTCTCATTTGGAATTTTTTCTAAAATCAATTGAAATAATTGGATTTATAGTGATTAATAGTTAAAGACATGAAATGTTGATGTGTAGTGTTATTTTCATAAATCAATAAAATACAAATAGCCTTCCAGTCACTTTCCATACCCTTGCAGAGCAATAACTTGACTCTCATTGTACTCTATATAGCACATTGTATGTCTTACTTCAAATACAGAGTGCGCCATCTCATATGGGTCGATGTAAACTTCGAATAACTTCAACAACTGTCAACCGATTTTCATATGTCATAGCATTTTGGAAACGTCAATTGAGTACAATTTTAACCATGAATCGTTTCACATCAAAAGAACGCGCAGAAAAATAGTTTCAATGTTCATTAAAAATTAACGCTCGATTGTGCTAACTTAACGTGCGTATCGTGCAAAATATCGTGATCGTCTTGCGCCCAAAAAAGATACAATTCGTCGTTGGGCTTCGAATTTTTTTCAATTTGGTTCTGTGGCAAGCCCTCGTGAGCAACCTAGGCCACGTCCGTGGTGTTCAAACTCATCTATTCAGTCTGTGAAGGCCAGTGTTCAAGAAGACCCAAATTTGTCATATTGGCGCCGTTCGCAGCAGTTAGGCATCAGTGGGACCACTTTGCGGAGAATTTTAAAGGATGATCTTCACTTATTGCCATGCAAAGTGCAGATAACTTAAAGAATTTTGCCACGAGATGAGCCACGGCGCTTAGCATACGCACAAAATGTCGTTGCAATGATTAATGCTGAGTCGGAGTTCTGGCTACAAATTTTGATGACCGATGAGGCACATTTTACGCTCTCTGGCTCAGTTAATGTACAAAATTGTCACTTCTGGGGCACCGAAAATCCTCACATTATTCACGAAGAGCCGCTATATGATCAAAAAGTTACTGTTTGGGCCGGTGTATGCGCTAAAACCATCATTGTATTTCATCAAAGTTGGCGATATAGTGGATAGCGATCGATATCGGTGGATGTTGGCTCAGTATGTGGTCCCAGAAATGCGTAAAAAAGTCTTATTTCACTTTTGGTTTCAACAAGACGGCGCGGCATGTCATACTGCGGACAAAACAATGAACCTTTTGCGTAAGAAGTTCCCTGGAAGATTGGTGTCAAAAAAAGGCGATATTGACTGGCTTCCGAGATCGCCGTATTTGACTCCCCCAGACTTTTTTCTTTGGGGGTACTTGAAAAGCAAGATATATGCTAACGGCCCTCAAAAGAAACATTCGTGCGGAAATCGCAGAAATTTCGACCGAAATGCTCGAAAATGTCATGGAGAATGCGCGAAAACGAGCCCATTTTTGCATCGGCAATAAAAGCGGTCATTTAATTGATATTGTTTTCAAAAATTAATCAAAATAAATTGTAAAGGTCTAGATTGAATAAAAGTTTTTGAATTTCTAAAATCGGTTGAGAATTGTTGAAGTTATTCGAAGTTTACATCGACCTATTTGAGATGGCGCACCCTGTATTTAGGATTGTTTTAGTTTAATGAATAATGAAATATTTGAAGCTGTATATGATTCTGATTCCGGTCTTTCGGGGGATGATATGGAAGACGATCCGGAGTCCATTAATCTAGAACTTAACCACAAAGCCAGTAGGAATAGTGAGTGTAGTTGTTCAGATGAAATAGACGATATGTTGATTTCTCCAAATTCTTATTTGGCGCTATAAGTTAATTCGAATTTCCATTTGTAGCCATCATGGTCTCTCTCAAGAGTAGATACTCAACGACCGCAATCGTTATCTTTATCTATTCAAATTGCAATCAGACCTCACATCTACGAGACACATGGACTATGGATTCCTTAGAACCAGAACTAAATGATTTGGTACAGGTAGCATGTATATCTAAAGAAACTCAATATTGGGAGATAATCAGTTCTATAATCAGTAAAGTGATGCTGACAAGTTCCATCATTGCAATATAACGAGAGGGTATGACGAGAAACAGATTTTTCTTTTTTTTTATAAGAATACGATTTGGTAATAAAGGGTGTCCAAAATTTTCAAGTTTGAAATAAAATAAAATAAATACTTTATTTTGGGAAATTGTACAGTCATGTTGCGGATTCTATTTTTTAAAAACAATATCTTCTGAATGACGCCCGTTTCTTCCCAGGCACTCTTGCAGTCAGACCCTTATATTTGCAATAACGCGTGGACAAAAAGCTGGATCAATGGCAACAGTCACGCAATGAATATTCTCTTGCAGGGCCTGAATTGTTCGAGAATTATTATCACTGTAAGAGAATTATTGTAACTGTAAGCCCTTGACTTGAGGGATCCCCATAAGAAAAAGTCCCATAATGTGAGGTCCGGAATGCGAGGTGACTAGCTACTTGCTGATCAATTTATTCAGGAAAATAACCCTTAGCTTCTCCATCGAAATCCTAGCTGTGTGTGGTCTGGCACCGTTTTGCTGAAATAGCGTTCTGTGATTATGCCCGGGGAACTCGTCCATCATTCGGCAATACATTTCAGAACGTGACTGTCTCTTGTTGGTTAGAAAAATAAGGGCCAATTTTCCCTCGGGCAGAAATGGCACACCATACCCTGTCTAGGGCTTATTGGGCACCAGTAACGCAAGTTCTGTTCATTTAAGTAGCCGTCGATATCAAAATGTGCTTCATCACTAAATACCTAATATGTTGCCAAGCATTCGTGAGGTTTGAAAACGTTTGATCATTGTTCCTTCGAAGATTTCTCACACAGAACAGTCACTTTCCTTTAGACCTTGCGCGATTTAGATTTTGTACATTGGTGGAGCATTAATTTTTTTTCGAAAAGACTTGCAGGGTTGATTTTTTTCATTCCCGTAGAGGCCGCAATTTTTCTTATGGACTTACGCCGATTTCGCATAATTTCGTGTCGAATTTGAGCGATATATTACGGCGTCAATGCTGATGTTGATGGTCCGGAGGAATTCTGTTCACTATTGTCCCTTCTTGTCTAAACCTATGAATCCACAACCAGATAGGTCGCGTGCTCGGACCATTACTCAGAATGCGTAAATTGAAGTCAGTACAAAAATTGCGACGCACACGAATCAATCATTAATAAATTCGCAAAAAAATGCACATCGCCTATGCCTCCTCACTTACCTCCCCTCAAAAATAAAGCAAAAATCAATAAGAATTCTGAAAGGAAAAAAATACAAATCAATTTCTAGGCGATTTTGCCAACTTAATCAACTGTAGCCTTAATAAAGTCATCACGTCTTAGTGCCTTTCTTTACTTTAGTCAATCGCTAGACACTCTCAACCACCAAAAACTCGTTGATGCCTTGGAGTGAGAAACTAGTAAGCTGGCTTAGAAGCCTAGAGAATCTTTCGAGAAATCCAAGACATTTGCAGCATAACAGTTTTCCCTTCGCATACGGAGCATGTCACAGATCCAACGCAGGAGCTGTGTGGATTATGCAGGCGGAGTTCAAGGAAGTGGCAAAGTGGTGTCATAGTAATGTTCTTGTAATAAGTGGTTCTAAAACAAGACTCATGCACGTAAGAAATGAGCCGTATGCATTATCTCAAGCATATCTGTAGATACTTATAAGTACCTGGGGGTAACTATATGTAGCCATTTTTTTAAACAATTTAAGAATACCCAAACAGGGTCCTTATTTACATTTGCATGCCTTAAACACAAATCTTCAACGTGCGTCCTAAAACACCACCACCAAGCCCTAATTGAGTCTCATTTGAGGTATGTTATACTGCCGTGGGGAGGAGTGGCACAAACTTATATCGACAAAATCAAGGATAAGGGTTTAGAAAATTTTCCGAGCTGACTACAACCTTGGTGAAGAGTGATTCCGGACACCAATGTGCCATATTGTCAATATCAGGCAAAAAGTGGACGGACAGTACCAACTACCAGTTTTAACAATGCTCTATATCGAATATTCTTAACAGATTCCCGAATGACTTAAGAAGCTCTTGAGCATTATATGGCGAATCCCAAATAATGGAAGAATATTCTATAAATAAGGTTTGACCAACGAGGTGAATACAGAATTAAGGCTACAAACATCTTGGAAGTCGTTGCTATTTTTATATTTAAGAAATGCTAAAAAGGAGTTAGATTTAGATATGGCATAATCATAATGTAATGAAAAATTTAGTTTAGAGTCAAATATGAGCCCTAGGTCCTTAACTCCGTCAAGACGAAGAAGCAGTAGTATTTCTGATGTGTGCAAACAGTTTTAAGTTGTCTGCGAATGTTAAAACTTCGCAAAAGTCGAATATTTCGTGAACATCATTCAATAACAAAATAAACAGCAACGGGCCCTGGGTAACGCCAGAAAATACTTCTACTACACGAGTAGTAATACATAAGTAATACAAATGGACAGTGGACGAACGTCAAAAGAATAATGAGTGGAAAGCCGAAGAAAAAAGACTGTCACCAAGGTCATGCTGTAAATTGGAGGACAATATATAAGTACTGACTTACAAGAGATGGAACAGAACACGAAACATGGAAGGAACACACTCATGTCGGGGAGGCTTAGCGAAGGGTTGTCAACGAGACCCTGAACCACCGGCTGTTAATAATAATTATTATAATAAGATTACGTCTGACTATATATACATCAAACGCGGACATAGCCGCCAGCCAGCGAACAGAAATGAGTGTAGTTGAAGTGATCCTTACTTACTTGTAAAGCCAAAAACCCACGTCGAAACAACAAAACGCACGAAGATAAAAAAAGAACACTTCCCATAATATCTGCTTTATTTGTCCTATCGCCCTGATTGCTACTCGTCGACTTCCGATGTTGACACGACTCGGCTGCCTTTTATACCTTTATGGCCTTACGACCTATATGGGTGTACCGTTCATCCGCTGTGCTAATGCCATGGGCGGCCCCTGGTGAAGAGAAAGGGCGCGAGGCGCCATGGGCGGTCACTGGTGATAAGAAAGGGCGCGAGGCGCCATGGGCGGTCCCTGGTGAAAGGCTCCTACGTGGTTCGGATGTGTGGGTATTACATACTGAAAAATGTCGAAGTTGCTGTTTTACACTTCATTCAAACTTCGGTTCCTAGGCCGGTTTTTTACTATAATAAAAGTGTCTGAGGCAAAACTTGTATTCTGATAGAAGGAAAAAGCAAGAAGAAGTGGTGAAGAAGGCTAAAAAGGGTGGCAAAAATGCTATAATGACATGGCTAGATGGTAAACCAGTTTTGATGATTTTCACTTATTACTATCATGAAAACAAGGATAAGTGCGGACGATTGTACTCAAGCGACAAACGATATGAAAAAGTTAATGAGTTTACAGTTATTCGGACGCATGTACGTAGTTATTTGAGTAATATAGACTAAATAGACCGTAAGCTTTCTGTCTGCCCATCACGCGAGTGGAGTAGCAAACGTATTGTATAGCTTTGAGAGTACAAATTGAATTGAGGTACTAACCATGTTACTCATTATTATTCCTGGTAGTCTTAGAGCAGTGATTCTCTACCACTGTGCCTTTTGTGTGCCGCGAAATTCTAAAAGTGCGCCGTCAAATTTTAGATATCAGTTTTGAATATTTTTTTGAATATTTTTTTTATTTAAAACCAACCGCTTTTATTTTTTTTGACACTTTGATGTACAAGTATGTATACCCACTCTACCTAGTTGAAATACGTATGTACGTCATAACTTTAAGTTTATACATATTTAATGAAAAAAATCTCGAATTCGGCCCTGTCGTAAATGGACTCCAGAACACACAACTTTTTCAAAATGAGATCGTTTTTTTGGTCTCCAACACTCAAAGCAGGGTTTCGAAGAGACTCGCAAGCAGCTATAGCACTTCGGTAATTCATATCGGTGTGTGCTTCCAATTTTTCTGACTCCTCATTCATTTGAGACATCAACATCAAAAACACTTGGACTATTTTCCATATTTCATCCTTCGTCTGTGAACCCATTGTCATCACAAGCTGCATATTCCATAGAGTCTGTCCGTTCGTCGCACCCGTTTTGCCTCATAAGCGAAGACAAATTGCTTAAGCAAGACATGGATATATCATCCTCTGCATCAAAGTCTTCATTTGAAATGCTTTCAGTCCTTATAAACCCACATTTTTAGAAACAGTTTTGAATGGTTTCCGCTGTAACTTTATTCCAGGCAAAAACAGCCCATATAATAGCATCCAACATATTTATTACGGACAAAGGTTCTGTTACATTGGAAACATGATCCATTTTGGCAATTAGATTTCTAAGAACCTCTTCAAGAAAAAAAAATTTTTTTATGCCTTGACACTTTTACCATCTTTCAAACGTCGGAGTTGGTTCCTTTGTTGCCTGTGTTTTGTACCATGGAAAAATTCAGGGTTGATGTGAGTAATATCCGTGGCCTAAGAACGAATCTATTCGCTGTATACGTCCACCTGTCCCTGTATAAACCAGCTATCTTGGCACTGAGTGAAACACAGGTAGGAGAGAATTCCGATTTATCGGATTTGAACCTGCCTGGATATAGCTTGGTGCCCCTTTTCTTTCTCCACCGCGGTCTCGCCCTTTATATTCGTAGTGAAGTAGCTTACCAACTTCAGCCAGAATACGGCCAATGTTCCAATCCGGAATTTAATTTCCTATGGCTAAAAATCCATGTCCGTAAGCATTTAATCCACTACTGTTTTATTTATAGAAGTCCAAACCTGGATAGCAATTCAACTTTCAATGAGTTTGATATGTTATCCGACTCCATCACAAGAATTGTATCCCTACATCCTCACACTGAGATTGCCATTGCGGGCGATTTCAATGTACACAATTCTAATTGGCTTCGACATTCATGCCAGACAACACCCGAAGGACGGTACGTAGAGATCTTTGCTGAGGTAAATAATCTGACCCAGCTAGTAAATGAGCCTACACGAATACCTGACATTGCAGATCATTCCCCCAACACCTTGGACCTGTTTCTCACCTCTCATCCTGACAAATACTCTGTTGCAATATTATCGCCCCTAGGTTCGTCTGACCACTGTGTCGTATCAGCTAATTTCTCGTCTTCACCCCACACAGTTAGAGAACAAATTCCTAAAAGAATAGTACGGCTATACGAGAAAGCCAACTGGAGCGGCCTTATAGACTTTTTTAGGAATTTTAACTGGTCACTATGTTTCCTCGATAGTGACGTGGATGCCGCTGCTGATATGATCACTAACATTCTTTTTCTGGGTATGAGATCCTTCATTCCTCACAGAATGAAGAGTATCAAACCCAAAGAAAATGCGTGGTATGACTCGAGCTGTAAAGAGGCCATCAGGTTGAGAGAGTTGAGTTTCCGGTATTACAAGGACAACCGTACTGAGGAAAACCGGAAACAATTTAAACGGGCCAGAAATGACTGCAATGCATTAATTAGACGTGTAAAATTCTTCCACGAACAAAAGTTGAGGCAGAAAGTGCCACAATGTCCCAAGGGTAGCAAAAACTTTTGGTCGTTCGTGAAAAACGTAAAGAATTCAGCCTCGTCTTCAATTCCCACGCTCATTTACAATGACATTCCAGCTGTCAGCTCTTTAGACAAGGCCAATCTGCTTGCTGCACATTTCGCGTGTAGCTCAACGCTACCAGATTCCACATTGTCTCCGCCTGTACTTGAGAGCGTTGATTTCACCATGGGACAAATCCATTTTCGCACTCGTACAGTTGCAAGAGTACTAAAAGATCTCAACATACACAAATCCGCTGGCCCGGATGGTATACCCCCAATACTTCTGAAGAGGTGTTCTTCTGCGCTGGCAAAACCTCTGCGTAAGCTTTTCCATCTGTCCTACTCTTCGGGTCTCTTTCCGAGTAGATGAAAAACAGCATTTGTCCAGCCCGTCCCCAAAAAGGGCGAATCTTCGTCTCCCTCCTCCTACCGACCCATAGCACTAACGTCCCTTCTTTCCAAGGTCATGGAAACGCTGATAAACCGTCAGCTTATGAAATATCTTGAATCGCGGAAGCTTCTTAATGACCGGCAATACGGTTTTCGCAGCAACAGGTCCACTGGTGATTTGATGGCATATCTCACCGAAAAGTGGAACCAATCTTTGCACAATCAAGGCGAAAGCAAGATCGTTGCGCTTGATATTTCAAAAGCATTTGACAGAGTTTGGCATCAGGCTCTTTTGTCGAAAATGCGTGCTTATAGCATCGATAAATCTCTGCTTCTATGGATTAGAAATTACCTTTCGAACCGTTCAATTCAAGTTGTTTTGGATGGGTTCAAGTCTGATATTCACCAAATAAATGCTGGTGTCCCCCAAGGCTCTGTTTTGTCTCCGACTCTCTTTCTCATTTTTATAAATGATCTCTTATCTGTTACTTCTAATCCAATCCACTCCTTCGCTGATGACAGTACTCTCAGCTTTTCATATTCGTTCCAGGACTCACGTCCCTGCTCTTCGGCCGTAGAACTGGAACGGCGGCGTATGTCAAGCACATTGAATTCCGTTGCACATTGGCAAATGAGTTAGCCAATTGCATTCCTCATCTCCATGAATTCACCCGCAATACTCGTCTTGCCAGGAATGCTCATCAGTTTACCCTTAAGCCTGCTTTCGGACGTACAGTTAAGTTCAGGGATTCGTTCTTCAGCCGCACAACACGTTTATGGAATGCTCTTCCCAGCCCTATATTTCCTACTCACTACAATCCACAGACATTTAGGACCAATGTGCACAGGTACCTCCTCTCCCTTTCTCCCTCTATACCTTCGGCCCGTGCTGTGTCTTGATTCCGGACACTTAAGGGTAGTCATAACCCCTTTTGCGCGCGCAAATTATAAAAAAAAAAAAAAAAAAAAAAAAAAATACCTTGATCTAACGGCTCACAAATTGACGTTGTATTAGCTGGGAAAAAAAAAGAAGATTTTCACATTACTCAACGAAAGATGTGGATGTGACGCTGCGTTATCCAGGAAAAGTAAAACTTTCCTGTTCTGACTCCTCATTTTAAGGTTAAAATACATTAACCATTCTGTCATTAACTGAGTCGTCATCCAAGCTTTTTGTTAAAAAAATATTTAACAGGCAATTTTTTTTTCGATATGTTTTTAAAACAACGAGGATTTTCTGATCTTCCAATAACGAGCAATTCCTCACGTTCTTCAGAACGATCTCCAGATATATTTACACAATGCATTAGCGTTAACCGTTCCTTGAATGCTTTTCCGCCATAACAGGGCTCTCCGTTAATGTGAAATGTTTTTACAGGAAGAGCTTTAAATAAAAGCTCTGTTTCATCAGCGTTAAAAATATCCTTGGGGCTATATTTTTGAATTAAGTCCAATGCGACTTGTCCATTCACTCACTGTTTGTGGGTTAACATCAGCAGCCTCTCCGGATATTGCTCGACACGAAATGTCGTGTCGTCTAAGAAACCTCTGCAACCATCCATGCACATTTAAAATTATTATCATAAACTATTTTACGCAGTGTGTTATAGGTAAGTAAATAATTTTTAAACTTATCTTTTTCCTTGTGTGCCGCCAAATTTTGAAATCGTTAAAAGTGTGCCGCAGCAAAAAAAAGGTTGAGAATCACTGTCTTAGAGAAGTAACTTAACAAGACTCAATTGATCTCTAAGCAAGGTCCTAAATTATGAATGACTAGTATGGACATAGCATTGATTACACGATCAGTTTTCTGTTGTCTATTCTGAAACTATTCCTGGTAAGACCGCCACCTAGTTTTATACACTCGTATGTTGGGCATAGTAGATTTTCCGAGTGTATGATTTTTTAAAATATTTTTTTTTTGTTGAAAATATAATACATACTCCATAAACCGTCACTGGTAGGCAAGATATTAAAACGGCTCATTAAGGATAATTGCAAATCGCCCACCGCCGTCCAATGGTCTGCCATGTACACTGGAAATCAACTTAATAAAAAGAACCCAGTGATTGCATTAAATAATTTTAATTAAATTAATTAAAATATTTATACCACGCTGAGACTAGCAGTAGCCACAATAATTACCTACTCCGACAATCCAGACATTTTCATTACAACTTCATTGGAGTTAAGCTGGTTTTAACGTATATTCGCGAGTATATGAATCTTATTACGAATTAAAAAAAGAGGTTGAAACAAAATTGCCAGAAAAAAGTAATTTCAATTATACTCGCATAAGTACATTCAACTCTCAGTATCCAGGGGCATATTCGAGTTTAATTAAAGTTGGTCTCGTCAAAGTTTTTGTTCCGTTGATCTGGCCTACAGCCCATGCATTTGATTTTGAAAGGGACTTGGCATTAATTTGTAAGGATTTACTTAAAAACAAAAATGGTTTTACTTTGTCCCATGTCTCCTCTTTACATGAAATTCAGGCATCGAACCCACTTTTTTCAATACTCATTGATAACATTCTTTTCTGCCAGGTCATCATATGTCATCATGGATGGGAAGAAGTGATAATCCCAAGGAACAATGTCTAACGAATATGGCGGGTGGGGTAGATGGGAGGATTTCATTTGGTTTGAGCAGCTCAAAGTAGAGCACATTCTCCTGATGCCTCCGAACACAGATGAATAACTTGAATCCATGAATATTTGTCTTCACGGTTGGTGTTAATGGTTAACCGTCTATGATTTCGACGCTTTGGAATGTCGATCGAATCATTACCGCTAGTGACGATATGAGGGTGGTCCAATAAGTACTTAGCCTCACCGCCAGATGGCGCCAGTATCGCAAGAGCAACTTACTATCGTGTAGTACATTCTAGTAGACGGCTACTGTCGGTCAGCCGGATCGGACTCGTAGTTTTGTTTTGACCGCGTGTGGAAGGGGGAGTGGGAGAAGGGAAATCGCGCAGCGAAATCAAAGAGCGTTTGGATGCTGTGTACGGTAACTCTTCTCCTTCGATGACGACCATCAAAATTGGTTTAACGAGTTTCAACGTGTTAGCACGTCGGTTTATGATGAGCCACGTCCAGGTGCCCCGAAAACGGCTACCACGGAGGATAACGTGACAAAAATCCACGATCTCGTATTGGCAGACCGCCGATTGAAGGTGTGCGAAATAGCTGAGACAGTAGGCATTTCAAAAGATCGCGTGGGTCATATCCTGTATGAAATTATGGGCACGAGAAAGCTGTCGGCGCGATGGGTGCCGCGTTTGCTCACTCCGGACAACAAGCGCAACCGTGAGACCACTTCAGAGCAGTGTTTGACGCTGTTTAAGCGCAATTCGAAGGAGTTTCTGCGTCGTTTCGTGACAGTCGACGGAACATGGATCCACTGGTACACACCAGAGACCAAGGAACAGTCAAAACAGTGAACTTCACCCGGCGAACGTGCTCCGAAGAAGGGGAAGACTGTCCCATCAACCGGAAAGGTGATGGCCATCGTTTTCTGTGATTCACAAAATGTGATCGACTACCTGGAGAAGGGCAAAACGGTCACAGGGCTGTACTATGCCAAATTATTGGGCCGATTCGACGCCGAATTGAAGAAAAAACGGCCCCACTAGGCGAAGAAAAAAGTGCTCTTCCACCATGATACGAGTAACGCACCGGCTCACATCTCCGCCCTCGCCACGGCCAAATTGGTCGAATTGGGCTACGAACTGCTGCCCCATCCACCATTCTTCAGATTTGGCTCGTGTCGAATGAGGAGGTCATCGCCGCACCGAGGCCTACTTTGCAGACCTCGAGAAAACGTATTTTTCAGACGGGTTAAAGAAGTTGGAGCATCGCTGGGTCAAGTGTACCGAGCTGAAAGGAGACTATATTGAAAAATAAATTGGCATTTCTCCAAAATGTTTGTTTTTATTTTGTAAGCTAAGAATTTATCGGACCACCCTCGTATAGCGCAAAATTCCATTCCTATTCTACCCGTGAAGCAGCTGTTTCCAAGTGAGAAAACGTCTTTTAGGGTCTGTTGGTATCAATTCGTATGGGATCCAGGATCCTTTGGGTCATTTTCTTGGCATAAGACCATTTTCTTACTCCCAATAATTCAGACAATTTTTGAATCCTTTATCTTCGAACGTTTATCTTCCAAATCAAAATCACCACCTTTTAAAGGTGCAAATTTCCGATATTTTTGTACGCATTGTAAAGCATTCTTCACCATTTCTTTAAAATTCAATCATAATAGAAAGCACTTTTTTCGTATTAAGGAAATAAATTAAAACAGACAGGAAACTGAGGCCTAACGACAGCTGTTCTACGGATAATACTTGACGTAAATAATAGATGAAGAATGTACTATCTATGCCACCCTCTGGCCACCTCCCAATATTTTTCTTTCGGGACCATTGGTTCGATTTTGATAAAATGCTATGTTCAATCATAAAGCCAAATGGAGGCACTTGAGTGTACAAAAGAATTACAAATTCGCAAATCACAAAAGCTTTCTCAGATACAAATGCAAAGGTTATCGCCAATGTATCGCATAATATTATTTGTATGGCTTTCTTCCATAGCAATTTCTTAAGATTCATCCGAAACCGAACAAAAAAAAAAGTATTTCAAGCATTTCCGATTCGGTAAAACCCCAATAATGCCAGCAGCTCTTAATCTGAAATCATATTTGTAATACGAAAACGAGTCTACACGCCCAAGAAAAACATGGGCAAAGCAAATAAATGGATATTTGAGCTGACGATTGATATTGTATCTTGATCCTTGCCTATCAAATGCTTTAGCATTCCGTCCCATTGAATTGTTTAATCATCACAATGTCGCCTTTATCATTCGGCATGGCCGATGTCGGTCGTATCCTTCGCGTGGCCGATGTATATAGACGACCCTGATTTATTTATTTATGCAAAGCATATTCAAATGTCACAAAGTGCTTATTGGAGGCTGAAAACGGTGTAATGCAATGTTGAACAATTCTTCTTTCATTGTAAGGCCTACTCGTGTGTCTATGTACAATAGAAAAAAGACATTTTTGGATAGATACTCGTACTATGTATAACATAAATTGACTCATTGTTTCAAGGAATAATTTTAAGATCCAACTTAGATGGGAAAAAAAAAAAAGATTTATGTGTAGTCAGCTTTCGGCAGGCATTGTCTTTGCGATACATTTGCAAATTATATCGAACAAATCGATATTTGTTTGAGGAGAAACAAACTGGTCACATCGTATTTTAGGAGCAATTACGATAAATAGCTTGCCGGCCGGTGAACCTGAAAACATATTCTGATTTTGTGACTAGGACCAGCAAATGCAATTGTACACTGGATTATTTCTTACTAATAATTACACTCCATATCTACCAATTTAGAATTCGTTTAAATTCACAGAACTCGACACAATAATTTTAACACTTTTCTAGCCCTTAAATGCATCTTGTATCAAAAATGATACATTTTTAAATTGCTGTAAAAGTGTTTTTATTTTGATTAGCAACAAACGGTATTTTTTGTACGATAGAACGATACTTTCTTAATCAAAACAAAGTAAAAAAATATCATGATGGATCCGTTATCAGTAGTGTCTTTGATTTCGTTTATTTAGAGCCTTTCGTTTTTTACTATAAAATACATTTTTGGGAAAATTTGTGTTCAAAGAATAAAACCAAAAAAGGTTAGTATTTCCTCCATATAAATGCATTGTATCTTACAATAATTAAATTAATTAATTTTTGATTATTGTCGTAATAAATAAGTACTTTTTTGTCTTTTTAGAAAATGATACTACATACAGAAACTTTATTTAGCTTGGTTGCGGTTTTAAGCCGTTTGCGTTTTTTTGTTATAGAATGGCTCGAAGAAATATTTCTGACAGTGATAAGTATATTGTAAACTATCTAAGGCAGCTAGAGAATGGGTATTTATCAGAGAATGATGATGAGCTAGATGAAGACAATTTTGAGGAGTTGTTGACTCGTGAGCAGTTGGAGGAACTTCTTGAATATGATGAACATGAAAATGAAGAGATTGGGTCTGCTCTTGACAACAAAGAACAGGTAGAGGATGAGGATGCTCTGCCAGAAAGAAACAATGATCCAGGCCCAAGTACCTCTCGTCGATCTTATAAGAGCTTAGACATTCAACGGCTAAGATGGAAAAAAAAATCACTTGAATTTGATGATGATGAAAAAACACAGTTTCAAAGTTGCAAAGAATTTCTTTCCGAAATAATGCGATTTCGAAGTCCGTTTCAGTTTTCCTCATATCGTTTTACTCCTGATTTTATCAATGAAATAACTGAATAGACTAATAAATGGTCCGCCATCTAACGTTTTTTTTTTTCAAGTAGTGCTTATTTCGTGAATGGTAACACTTAGCTCATGTCTGATTTGACAGATAATTAGTTTTATCCTTCCGCTGAACGAATATGGTTGTGTATACGCTTGAACAACGCTGGGAAATATTGCGACATTACTTTGGAAATCATGGTAATGTTGCAGAATGTGTGCGAAAATTGCGTACGGATTTTGGAAGAAGAGAAGCACCGTCAGCTCCGTATGTTCGTTATCTTGTGAAAAAAGTGAAAGAAACTGGCATCCTCATCGATAAACCAAAGCGTGAAAAGCCAAAAACAGTACGTACACCCGAGAATATTGCTGCTGCGGCAGAAAGTGTGCGTGAAGCGCCATCAACATCAATTAACCGTCGTTCTCAACAATTGAACATTTCGGAGACATCATTGAGACGAATTTTGCATAAAGACCTTGGTATGACGCCA
Organism: Merodon equestris; assembly: GCA_958301585.1. Taxonomy (NCBI): domain Eukaryota; kingdom Metazoa; phylum Arthropoda; class Insecta; order Diptera; family Syrphidae; genus Merodon; species Merodon equestris. The sequence continues at coordinate 7,886,078 of OY284413.1, read as the reverse complement.
TACAAAGTCCAATTGGTTCAGGAGTTGAAGCCAACTGACCATCCAATGCGTTTTCGCTTCGCTAAGTGGCCCTGCGATCGACTTACAGAAGATGCCGATTTTGCCAAAAAAATCATCTTTTCAGATGAAGCTCATTTTGATCTTGGCCGGTATGTAAACAAGCAAAATTGTCGCATTTGGGGCACAGAAAACCCGCACGCATACATTGAAAAGCCGGTGCACCCAAAACGAGCCACTGTTTGGTGCGGATTTTGGTCCAGAGGCATAATTGGGCCATTTTTCTTCGAAAATGAGCAAGGAGTGGCCGTTACAGTCAATGGCGATCGTTATCGGGCCATGTTGAACGAGTTTTTGTTCACAAAAATTGAAGAGGAGGATATTGGCAACATTTGGTTTCAACAGGACGGCGCTACGTGCCACACAGCCGAAGCTACACTCGATGTTTTGCGCCCTGTTTTTGAAGATCGCATTATCAGCCGCAGAACTGATGTCGTTTGGCCACCTCGGAGCTGCGATTTGACACCGTTGGACTATTATTTGTGGGGTGCCGTCAAAGATAAGTGTTACGCCGACAAGCCAGAGACAATTGACGCTTTAAAGGACAATATTCGTGAAGCCATTGGTGAAATACAGCTGCACACAATCGATAATGTGCTTAAAAATTGGACCGATCGTGTAGGCTACTGCATGGCCAGCCGAGGCAGCCATTTGAATGAAATTATTTTCCATTATTAACCGGAAGGATTGTACTTTCAAATAAAAAAAGAAATTTGAGAAAATATTCAGTAAATTTTTTTATAGCATTTTCAAAAAAAAAAATTATTTGGCGGACCCTTTATAAGGTGGATGCGTCAGAACTCCCCAATTAGTCTCTGAGTTGTTGCTGTGTCATTAAAAATATGTGTCGTCTGGCGTTGTCATGAGGGAAATAATGCCCTTTCCATCAATCTATTCTGAACGTTTTTTTTTCTGAATTGCTTACTGCAATCTGGTTAATTGCTGACACTACAAATTACGATTCATTTCCCATTACAGCATTGAAAAATGAAGTTTCTTAACAGAAGAAATTCAGAAAGAGCTGCCATCGAGGAAATAAAAAAAAGCAGCGATCCATCGGCCTATAAATGACAGGGCTGTGGCCTAGTACCATCGAAATATGCTGGAAAAATTAACAGAGAAGTTACATAAGCTCATAACAACTATATGAAACTGTCCCCGAGTAATGGAAAAATAATTCAATAATCCACTCTGACAACCCAAATTATTTCAGCGCCCACAACATATTTTTCCATTTCAAAATTTTCATTTTTACTAATGGGCCTTACTAATCGTATTTAATTTAGTCATGGGATAAGGTACCTTATGTAAAAAAAATCTTCCTAATTGAGCAAGAAAAGATAACACCGTTATTTGTCATTATTTTTAACATTAAAGAATTTAACTAAAAACAATAAACTAAATTTTATTCGTATATAAATAAAGATAAAAGGATTGTAATAATACATAACCAATAAATGAAAACTAATAGGCTGGATGAGTTTGATGGGATGATATTAGGTTTCAAATCTCCTCGATTGCGGGGTCAACATCAATATTGTCTGACAAAATGTCGTCAAACCATGTACGTATATCAGAATGCAGAGTTTCTAAGTGGGCACTGTAATCAAGTTTATCTTGATCGATAGTTAGTGTTTTTGAAAGCAAGGGAAACTGGCTCAAATCTCCTCGACCAATATTTCTTTTCCATAAGATCAACTTACCATCAAATGCAGACAGAGTATTTTTTGTTATTATCAAATTCAGATCATCTCCTTGGAGTTTCAAATTGACATCTTTGAACTTGTTGAAAAGGCCAGTCAAATAACTGCGTCATCACTTGCAGCATTCAGAAGTTTTTCGCGCAAAATAGGATACTTTCCTTCAAGAAATTCCAAGGCAGAGCTTTGTAAATTGTTGAATCTTTCTAGGCAAGCTCTTTTTGAGTGTGCAGAAGTAACCGATTGAACTTTTCGTCATTTTCTACATTCAAAACACGTTCACAGTTGTTATGACTAACTGCAGAGACTTGTGAACTCTTTCACCTTAATTTCTAGCAACTAGATGTTGGCGGTGAATGACACAATGAACTGCACGTATACCAAGAATTTTCCTTTTAATATGAGCAATGAGACCTTTATATCGACTGGCTGGGGCTCCATCCGTAGCTATAGCCAACATGCTGGAAAATGGTATTGGTATATAACTTAATTCGTGCGGTTTGTTTTTAAAATTTGAACGTTTATTTAAGAAAAACATGTACAATAGTATTATTCAAAGTATTGCCCATCTGAAGCTATGACTTTTTCCCATTTTTCTGGCAATTTGTGGATCCCATCCCAAAAGAACTGCGCCGGCTTGGCAGCCAAGAATGAATCAAGCCAATTTTTGATATTCTGCTCTGATGTGAACCGTATTTCAGTGAGGGAGTTCTGCATCGATCGGAAAAAAATGGTAGTCAGAAGGGGCAAGGTCTGGGCTATAAGGCGGGTGGGGTAAAACTTCCCATCCACTGTTTTCCAAATAGTTCTTAACCGGAATAGCAACGTGGGGCCGAGCGTTGTCATGATGGAAAATTATTGCCTCGTGTCTGGTCGCATATTCCGGGCGTTTTTCGGCTACTGCTCTCTTCAAACGGATTAATTGTGTTCGGTAGCGTTGTCCATTGATGGTTTCACCCGGTTTTAGCAGCTCATAATACAGCACACCCTTCTGATCCCACCAAATACAGAGCATTACCTTCGCGCCATGGATATTCGGCTTTGCCGTTGATTTGGCCGGAGTTTTTTTGGCCGGGTTTCACATATGATTTTTTGCGCTTGGGGTTGTCGTAATGGATCCATTTTTCATCACCAGTAACAATCCGATGCAAAAATTACTTCTTTTTGTGGCGTTCCAGCAGCATTTCGGACATGCAAAACCGCCTTTCGACGTCTCTCAGCTTGAGTTCATGTGGAACCCAATTTCCTTGCTTTTGAATATAACCAGCTGCTTTTAAACGTTTTGAAATGGCTGCTTGAGTGACACCCAAAGATTCTGCGAGCTCTTCTTGTCTTTGGCAACAATCTTCATAGAGTAATGCTTCCAGTTCTTCATCTTCAAACTGTTTTGGCTGCCCAGGACGTTCATCGTCTTCCAAGCCAAAATCACCACTTTTAAATTGTGCAAACCACTTTTGGCACGTTCGCTCAGCTAGCGCATGTTTACTATAAACTTCCACCAAAATACGATGACTTTCGGCAGCAGTTTTCTTCATATTAAAGTAATGAAGAAGAACTCCCCGCAAAAACACTTTTTCAGGCACAAAGTTCGACATATTTGAGTGAAAAAAAATTATTGTTGTTTACGCTTCAAATGAATGACATATACTGAAATGACGTACAATGACAGTAGCTTTCCAACGCATGTTCCAATGGAATAATAACAATGGAATAATACAAGTTACTCCTTCTCTTAGCACACCGCACGTATTAAGTTATAGACCCAATATTTCTTTTTGTGTAAGGAAGACTTCCAACGTTTGAAAGATAGTTTTACCTTTCGTGTCCGTTTTCGTTGTTCTTCATGAGGATTTTTGTGTTTTATAAAACAAAACAAAAAGACAAGGGCATAAACTCATTTCCCGGTAGTGCTGATTCATCCAAATGCAATGCAAATTGAGATGTTTTCAGGTACTCACAAAGAGATTTTTCAAAACTCTCCGCCATCTCATCAACTCTTCTTTGCATTGTACTGTTGCTGAAAGGTAGTTTCTTTGTTACGTCTTAGGCTGGTGTATGCAACATTATTGATAACACCTCCTTCATTGCTGGCAGAATAAGTTCTTCATCGATAGTCAAAACACAGCCATTTTACTAACCCCGTGCATGTCCCCTTTTGTGTGGTACTGAACACAAAACAGAGCCGAATATATGTAGGGCTATAAGAATTTTTTGTTTCACACTCAATACTTGATTTTTGTTTGCCGGTGACTTCAATTTAATATTTAGTTTACTAGTGAGATACTCTCTACTGTAGCAGAAGGAACACGAAACTTTTTTTATAAATAAATGTTCTTCGACGTGGAGATCAATTCGAGGCTTATTACTTTGCGAGTTATTTAATGCCTCACTATCACTTTCAGATGGATCGAAAGGAAACAGTTTGGTTATTTTAATTTTGTTAAAATAAGAACCGTGACTTCGATTGACAAGTGCAACAATAACTTTTAACATGCATATGTATAATATTTGCATCTCTCTACTATGAGAGTGCATTTAAATATATGTTAAAGCCTAGCTTAATTTTGTATAATATTTATCAAGTTCCCCTCCGAAATAAAACGGCATAGTAGGTAATTCGAAATTTTTAACTAGACCTCATTAAAAAGCAATATTATGTCAGTTAACAATTTCGAATTCATTCGCTATATTTTGCCAACAATTTAACGATTATTTTTTAAAACATGCCCACATTGTTGTTCGGTGTTTCAAAAAGTTGGAAATTCAAAAATTTGCCATTTGTTATGTTTTAACAGTTTTAACAATAATTGTTATCTTGTATGTTCACGTTGTTACCCTAGTTATAAGTAAACAATTATTTCTTGTACAATACTTGTTGTTTCGTGGTACAGGTACAAAACGTGTTATTGTGTATGAATTCGAGTCAACATTCAATGTTAATGTTAATGTGTCAGGTCAAAACACCGCATCCTTAAATATTAAGTTGAAAATGATCTAAGGGCATACGCCCTTAAAAGATCAGGTGAACTCAAGCACTAAAGACTCTTGACCTTTTCAGAAATAAAGCTCATTTTTTTATATTAGCCTTTAAGGAGCAGAGCTACGAGTACATGTGCTTCAAGATATTTCATTGCGTCGACAAAGAGGTAGCGATTTGATGCTAGAGGCCAATGCAAAATGGAATTCGCCATGTCGATAGGCTATTTTTGGAGACAATACGAGTAAGTGATATGTGGTTCCAACTAACTGATTCCACATACCATACAGCGAGAAACGGGCCGCTCGAATTCCTTTTTTTTGGGATGATGTTAGGCCTTTGTCTTATATCAAGTTGAAAACATTAAAAAGCTTAGGAACAATATGGAAGCTTCAATACTCAACCACGGCATTCTTATATACTTTAAAGAGTACCTGTTCAGCAGTGGATTCATATGCGGGTTATAAAGGTTGTCTCAGTAAGAGTGCACTTTTTCATTTTAAAATAAAAACAAGTATTTTATGACAGAGTTGTGATATTGTTATTGTATTGTAAAGAAGACATGTTGCGATTATGTATGGAATAAAATATCCGGTAAATGACACCCACGGCTCCGATGACAGACCATTACTCTTTTCATGAAATTTTCGATGACTTTTGCACAGAGATGTGGATGTATCACACCGATGACGCGTTGGATTTCCGATTTGAGCTCAGGAATTGTTTCGGGTTTATTCGCATAAACCCAAGATTTCACAAAACCCCAAAGAAAAAAATCGTGGTGGCCAGTTGACATCAGAATTTCGTGAGATAATGTGTTCTGGAAATCGTTGCTGCAATAAGTCGATTGTTTCATGCGCGGTGTGGCAGGTTGCGCCGTCCTGCTGAAACCACATGTTGTCCAGATTCATGCCGTCCAGTTGAGGCCACAAGAAGTCCGTTATCATATTCCTGTAACGAATGCCGTTCACAGTCACTGCAATTTCGGCCTCATTTTCAAGAAAGTAAGGTCCAATCACGCCGCCTGACCAAAATCCGCACCAGACAGTTACTCGTTGTGGGTGCATTTATTTCTCATGGATTGCATGAGGATTTTCTGAGTCCCAAATTCAACAATTTTATGTATTCACGATGCGCTTCATCGGAGAAAATGACTTTTTTCGAAAAATTGGCATTGACTTCACTTTGCTTCATTACCCATTGAACGAATTGCCGGCGCTTTCCGTGGTCTGCTGGTTTGAGCTCCTGAGTTAACTGAATCTTGTACGCATAAAGGTGGAGGTCTTTAGTCAAAATTCGCTGCGTAGTGCTTCGTGAAATTTGCAGTTGTTGAGAACGATGTCGAATTGATGTTTTCGGGTTTTCGGCGACACTCTCGTTTACAGCAGCAATGTTTTCAAGAGACCGACCGGTACGTTGACACAAAGGATTCTTATTATCCATAATTGGCCCAGGTTCTTCAAATTTTTTGACCATTTAGGTTGACACATTAGGTGCACTTTCTCAGCTGAAAATTTGGCGAAGTTTCCGAGCGGTTTCAGCGTAACTTTCCCCATTTTTGTAATGAGTTTTCACAATTATAACGCGTTGTTCTTTCGAAAAGCGCTCCATTTTTAATAATCGGAATAAACAGAGGTGACAGCTGTCAAATTTCAGAGTTGCCACTTGCATGAAAAAAAAAATATTCCAATTTTAAAAAGTGCACTCTTACTGAGACACCCTTTACTTTAATCGGACTTCTGGGAATGTTACCAATATAAAGCGAATACATATACATATGTACAATGACTAAATATCAGCCGTATATAGTACTTTAAAACCGACAATCTGTGTACAAACAAGTTGAATATTAATGTCGTGAGTGGTATTGTTCACATAAATGGTATTAAATACTTTTATTTATATCTTCCTTTCATATTCGAAAATAATTCCCACGGATTAAGCAATATACAACTGCACATATATAAATATACCGCCAGCAGCTGTAGCAGCAATGATAACATATACATAAACAAATAGCCAAAGCACATGCCAGGGAACGTCAACACACTCGTATTCTCCTACATTGTTTGGAATTGGATCTCTCGTCGCAGAGCTTTTAAAATATTCAGGAGTAAGCCAATGCTTAAATCAAACATAAATATTAGGTCAAACCATATTGATTGAATTATATTTTCGCTGCTCTTTGGGTTTGACACAGCAGCTCCTAGTACGATGCGTGATCCAGACGTTTGTCTATATCTAGGATGGTATATACTTAAAGACAATATTGTTTATTGACAAATCTGGTAAGGGTCCTAATATTCATATTAAATTACAAAAGCGTATTTTAGAAATGAGAATTATAGACGACGAAACGCCAAGTTGACTGATTTAATGGCATTTTACGAACTGACTAGTATACTATAGAGAATGTGTGTGAATGTGACTTAAAATGAGGATTAATGGAAAAAGGGGATTGGAAAAATAATGTTTAGAGACAATTTTCCAATAAAACTGTTTCAATTTATTTTTGAAAACGAAAACCAGCAACGTTAAATAAAACCGACGGAATATGCCTCTTAATATCAAACGTGTATTTTTTCCTTGAAGAGACTTATTTATTTATGAAACATAATGAATGAATTCAATAATTAAAGCATTGGCCATCGTAAGCTATATCTTTTCCATCTCCCTTGAAAATCATGCATTCCGTGCCCATAGCATTCCGCTTTTGAGGCCGACATCTAGCCTCCTACCTCACAGACTCTGTGGACGGAGTTTCCATTCAGTCTAGTCCTTCGCAAAAATGAAAGCACAAACATCCGATCGAAACATGTAGTAATAAAAAGAGCGAAGGCTAGTGAATACGGCAAGTGGTGTTTACCAGATAGTTTTCTACTTGATTTGCAACATGTGGGCAAGCTTTGCTATATTTTTGACTGTTGTGATTCCTGGTAATGGCTTCACTAGGCTTTAGCAGTTCATAGTTCACCATTCTCTCCTGGTTCCATCAAATACACAGTATAACCTTCTTTGCGTGGATATTGTGGACTGGCGCGGGGTTGAAAATTGGCCTTAATCTACCCATGATTCTTTGTTCTAGAGATTGGCGAAATAGATCCACTTCATCGCGAATAATAATTAAACGCAAATAAACTGTTTTTCTGTGCCAAAGAAGCAACATTTTTAAAATGATTACCCACAAACCGAGCTGTTGCCTTTATATTGCTTCACGCAAAACGGCGCATAACTTCAATGGAATATTTCATGTTGGGCGTACGACCTTCCAGGAAGAACTTCCGATGGAACACGCTATTGTAATCGAAGAAAACAGTGAGTGTACCCATGTTTCATTACCAGTGATGACCCTCTCTGACGTCATTGACGTCATGAGCTCCCAAGCGAAGCTCATGCAATGGTCCTATTGGTCAAGATGTACCGACTCATTTTCGCCACTTAGTTCACTCGGCATGTACGAGATCTTACCAAGGTTAAAATCATCAGTCAGCGTCCAAATGATCCCTCAGGTTTAACTAAACCTGATCTAACTTACGAACTAAAGAGTGGCGAGGATGTTACCAAGCCAACGCACCGTTCTGGAAAGCGTTTTCAGTCGATTACAACCAAAAGTCGACGTATTGTATAGCAACATCGACGTGATCCCGGTTCAACATTGCGCCTCTCTATCAACTTACCCATTGCGTATGGACCGTTTATCCCTGGCACTCTGATAGCGATGGTAAGTTACTGGGATATTATCTCTATAATAAACTAAGACTCTGGCGTCCTGTAATTCTAAGGCAGTCCCTACGAAATTGCGTCTCAAACACACGAATTTTTTGCATTAAACCACCGACAAACCTACGCGATAATGCCCTATTAGGGCCTCGTACCCTGTACTCAAATTGACGGCTATAAAGATTATTATCTTAACTCCAGCGCGACAATGACTATATGTCTATTGAAACCATTTGCACCGCGAATGGTTGTCCATATGGTCCCGAATTTCCTCTGTCTCTTTCTGGTTACTTTTGAGGCCCTAGCCAAAGGAGTCGAAAACAATATCGTTTCCAACTTTTAGAAGACAATTTTTAACTTCCAATCATCGCAATGTCTCTTAATATGATCGAAGTCACCCTGCAGCATTGTGAACTCCTCAATTTTTAGAACTGATTTGTAACCTACTAAATCATTTGCATACATTTTCTAAGTGGCTAAGAAAATTTATAAAATCGATTAGTAGATTTAACCGCTCCTTATTGAAAGCCGTTTTTCAAAATCTTACTAGTGCTTGTCATATTGAACAAAACACTTCTTTCTCATAGTTATTACATAAATCATATACGAGGGTGGTCCGATAAGTACTTAGCCTACAAAAGAAAAACAAATTTTTTTGGAGAAATGACGATTTATTTTTCAATATAGTCTCCTTTTAGCTCGATACACTTGACCCAGCGATGCTCCAACTTCTTTAACCCGTCTGAAAAATACGTTTTCTCGAGGTCTGCAAAGCAGGACCTCCTCATTCGACTGAAATTTCTGCCTGGCAGTGACTTTTTCAAGTTTGGAAACAAAAAAAAGTAGCACGAGGTCAACTCTGGAGAATACGGTGGATGGGGCAGCAGTTCGTAGCCCAATTCGACCAATTTGGCCGTGGCGAAGGCGGAGGTGTGAGCCGGTGCGTTATTATGGTGGAAGAGCACTTTTTTCTTCACCAAGTGGGGCCGTTTTTTCTTCAATTCGTCGAATCAGCCCAATTATTTGGCATAGTACAGCCGTGTCACCGTTTTGCCCTTCTCCAGGTAGTCGATGTGGATCACACCTTGTGAATCCCAGAAAACGGTGGCCATCACCTTTCCGGCCGATGGGACAGTCTTCGCCGTCTTCGGAGCACGTTCGTCGAGTGAAGTCCACTGTTTCGACTGTTCCTTGGTCTCTGGTGTGTACCAGTGGATCCATGTTTCGTCGACTGTCACGAAACTCTTTCGGATTGCACTTAAACAGCGTCAAACACTGCTCTGAAGTGGTTTCACGGTTGCGCTTGTTGCCCGGAGTGAGCAAACTCGGCATCCATTGCGCCGACAGCTTTCTCATGCCCAAGATTTCATGCAGGACATGACCCACGCGATCTTTTGAAATGCCTACTGTCCCAGCTATCTCGCGCACCTTCAATCGGCGGTCTGCCAAAACGAGATCGTGGATTTTTGTCACGTTATCCTCCGTGGTAGCCGTTTTCGGGGCACCTGGGCGTGGCTCATCAAAAACCGACCTGCGACCACGTTGAAACTCGTTAAACCAATTTTTGATGGTCGCCATCGAAGAAGAAGAGTCACCGTACACAGCATCCAAACGCTCTTTGATTTCACTGCGCGATTTCCCTTCCAAAAACAAGAATCGAATCACCGACCGATATTGCTCTTTTTCCATTTTTCTAAAATCCGCGGACACTCCCGCTTCCACACGGGGTCAAAACAAAACTACGAGTCCGATCCGGCGGAAATTTCGACAGTAGCTGTCTACTAGAATGTACTAGATAGTAAGTTGCTCTTGCGATACTGGCGCCATCTGGCGGTGAGGCTAATTACTTATCGGACCACCCTCGTAATGCACGTCCCTAAAATTTAAAATCTTTATGAACCCTCTGTATATAACGGTACGGCCCAATCTCTTCCGTATAAGGACAGAACATGGTAGTTTTTGAAGCCAAAATTTTGTTTCTGGGTTAGCTTAATTTCAATGGGACCTATCTCTACGTGCAAAGATCGTAAAATGTGCTCCGTCCTACATATCGATCTTTACTTATGGTACGACAGACTAGGCGAACAGCTTTTGCCTACTTTATTTACTTGATCACTTTTAGATTCTATTACCTAGGGCTCGTTTTTATCAAGGTTTTTAGACGTTTGGAAACAGTTGTACTATTAACTTTCAGCTCCTTCGAGCTCTTCTTGTCATATTTGAGTCGTTTCTCCATTTAATAGTGCTTGCAATTTTTACGCATGTCTGTGAACGCCTTGAAAATGTGGATTTTTGGTTCTGATTGGCAGATGTGTGTCCTTCGAAATACGATATTTGTTGTCATGAACATTAACCATAGTTGAATAGTAGTTGAATCATCTGTTGGTCTAATCAACATTTCATATTAACAGACCTATTATTCAAGAAGAAAAATTGGGCCCAGGCAGCCGTATAGCGTCTACCAAGAAAAATATCAAATTAATCCTTGAGCTCCTTAAAGGCTGTCTGATACTGTATTTATAAGCATTTCCACAAAAGGTTGATCCTTTCCCGAGGTGGCATTTCACTTGTTCACATCACTTCAATGTCAACGATGCCAAAACGCACCGACTATGTGGGCAAATATGTTATTTTAAGCGAGCAACATGCGTAGGAGACTTGTTTGGGTGTGATTTGACACCCTTTTCTGTTGTTCGTTTTCCATGCATAATATCGAACTAAATTCATTCGACCGGAAAACTACAAAGTAGATAAAAACATTGTCGGGATGTCTCGCATCGTAAATGTTGTTTCTTAAAGTGAATTTCCTTAAATTGTTTACGAAATGAAGCAATAACGAAGTGGAAAATGTAATTGAATTTCCTTTTCACTTCCATTTTGAAAGAAAATCGTAAAAAAGAACTTTTTTTGCTTTTTTTGTGAGAAAATCTGTCGAGATGGGAAGATGAGTGCTAACGTTTCAGATTTCTTCTTTATAAGTACAAGGTATACTGACGTTTTATGAGGTTATATACTCACTAATGGGCTTATGGCTTATTTAGTGGCCTAAAGTAATTTGTCTTAAATGCCATCGTATATTCAAGTGCTCATCAGTGAAACGAAATGATTACGATGCAATTAGACTACCATGGATTCCCTCATGATTTTCGCGTTCTTCTAGTCTATTGTTTCATACTCTCTTCACGGCTTAACTTATTCCTTCAACAGCTCTCTCTCTCTCAACGAGATACTCGTATTTCATGGAAAGCTTAAAAATGTATGTAAGTTTCCCTTCGGGGCTATTACGTTCCAATATATTTCGAGGGTTTCCTAAAGACTGGGAAAGGTCCTGTCAATGACGCAGCAATTTTTTGATTTCATACATCCTCATAAAACATGTACTTGTACCTCTCTGATCCTGTATTCTCACTCTGCTTTTGGGCTTTGAATATAATTTCCCCCCCGGTTAAAAGGCCAGTGATTTATTACCTGGATTGATTCGTACACGTGCCAGTAAGGCAGAGTGAGTAAACAGAATGTGTAACGACTACTCGGAGTAGTCGAAAGTGAATGGACTTTTTTTTATTCAAATGATTTGTCTAAGCTATCGACTTTTTTGCCTTATTTCATCTTTTACCCGCAGATACTATACATCATTTCTTCCACTTGAATGATTTAAGATTAACAACATTATTTATTTATTCCATTATTCCATTGAATCCCTGCTAGCCATGTACCACATAGTATGCGGTACGCAAGTATAATTTTGGTTTAAATTGATTTATACGAGATGGGTATGTTGGAATATAAGTTTGCAATTTATAATGTACAAAAAGTGGTCTACATCGCAGCTGCTTCTTCCATGAAAAGTGAGCTCTACAGGGCTCTGACGTTTTGAATCATAATATTTTGGTGCATACTTACGGCTCATGATTTTGTTGCCCAACTGATGTTGTTTTGCTATTAAGAACCTGATTTTGAAAACATATTTTGCCGAGCTTATACTATTTAATATTCTGCTACGAGGCTGGTTTGTAAGCTTAAAAATATGCTGCTCGGTGCGCTCTTGGAAATATCTTGTACCACGTGTATCTAGCGATGGATATTATTCGAATAGGGTAAGTCGTTTATGTGTAAACCTACAAGGCATGCTACTTACCTGAGGAATCATTTTCTTTTTTATAAGCATACAAAAATAGCAGAGTGGAGTCACTAAACAACAAGTACCAAGACGCAAACCTCTAGTCATACACGAGACAAGCTGCCCAAATCAAATTGTTTTGCAATGTCTTTAAGATGAAATGACATCATTTGTCAATGTTTATTTGGATCCTTAAGGTTTTTTTCTATGACTTTCTGAAGCTGATATCCCTCAAGTAATTGCACATATTGGGATGCGGATTTGTCGTGGGAAAGCGGTTGAGGTCGAAGGTCGTCGACTTTAAACATATACGTCATCACCTAGCTGTGATCAGCATCAAAGGCAGATTTGATAACATCAGCCTCATGACCTCCTGGACAACGCCTACGGAGCTTGTCTGGAGTACATGTTAAAATCGTACTTGCGGACCTTAACGCCAAAATCAGTAAGGAGAACACCCTTGGCGGAGTGATCGGAAAGCACAGCCTACACGATACAACAACAGATAACGGCTTCCGACTCACCGACTTTGCGACAGCTCGTAATGCGGTGATAAGTAGCACAAGAACCTGGCGATCTCCGGGTGGTCGAACCGCCAACCAAATTGACCATGTGCTCATTGAGTGAAGACACTCGTCAAACATCCTGGATGTGCGAATATTCAGGGGAGCAAATGTCGACTCTGACCATTACCTCGTAGTAGCAAGATTCAGAGCTCGACTCGAATGTCAGAAAACTGCACCAGCCCACCATGACGAGGTTCGACATTGGACGCCTGACCACACAGGATGTTGTCAGAGTATACAGGGAGCAACTGAGCGAGACTCTACGATATGCCTCCGTCGAATAAAAATGCCAGCAGTATAAGGCTGCATTGCCGCTCAGCCAGTCAGAAAGTAGCCGAGAGCACCTAAGGCTACCTACCACCCCCGATAAGATGGTACGATGGAGAATGTGAGCAGAAAAAGGCAACAACCGACGAGGCGTATCAAAAGGCGCTACAATGAAAAACCAGGAGGAGTACAGAGCCAGAAGAAGGGAGGAGAAAAAACAACTGCGACAAAAGAAAATAATTTTTTTGGCCTCCCAGCTCAAGGTAATCGAGGAGTCTAGGGATAAGCACGCTATGCATCACTTCTCGATCACATCCGCCTACGCTTTGAGACAGGCAGTCGCTAAACATGAGTCGACAGAGAGAACAGCAACATCATCCACATAGGCCTGGGCATAGATTCCAAAGGCATTGAGAGCATCGAGCAGAGAGTCGACCACCATGCATCATAACAGCGGAGACAGGACGCCATCTTGCGGGAAGCCCCTTTTTATCCAGACTTGGCACATTGTTTGAGGCCTGCCTGTTTGATCCACAAAACCAGTGCTTCATCTACGCCATGCCGTCTAGCAGCGTTACACATGCTTTCGAAAGTAGCGTTATCAAAGGCTCCCTCAATGTCGTACGACGGAAATGCCCAGTACGTACTCTTTCCTTTCGAGAGCCCATTCAGTTCTCCCAACTAGGTTTTGAAGCGCAGTGTCGCAGGATTTTCCGCGCTGATAAGCATGTTGCATGTCCGAGAAAGGATGCATTCCAAAGGCAACTTTGCGCACGTGCAACTCTACTAGACTCTACTACTTTGTTTTTCAGCAAATTCAACGGCCTCTGTAGTTGCCACGTGTGACGCAACATACCAGCTACGCCGAGTGGTTTTCATCGTTTCAGTCGCAGTTTCCAATGAAGGAGTGTACAAGGGGCCGATGACAATCTGACTTACCGGGAAATGGGTCTGAAAAAGTAAACTAAGAGTTTCTGCTTTAGACTCGGTGAAGGTACCATTAGACTTTCTGAGTACATCCAGCTTTGTCGATTTTCCTCGTTCGAGAACGTTTACCAACTTGCTGGTCGCGCTCAGGGATTTGATCTCTTCGCAGAAGGACTTATAGGAATCATTCCTCGATTTACGAATAAGCTTCTTATATTCCTTCTGCTTGGATCGATATTTATTCCAGTCATCTTACAAGTTCGATTTAAGTGATCTATTCAAGAGACTTCTGGCTTCCCTGCGAAGACATTGGAGCTCAGCGTTCCACCAGGGAACCAATTTCCTGCTGGGAGGTTTTTTGACAGGACATGCGAATTCAAAACTAGTTGGTGATGGCGCTACTGAAGTTATGAAAGGCATCCTCCACCAGTTGCTTTGTTCTGAGTTTAGGTAGGGCTTGAGTGGATTTCTCAAACCCTCCCGCTTGGGCAGCGAGGGGGAGGTCCCACACTTCAATTGAAATTCGATATACATATGTATCTATGGGCTGACAACGTAGCATCTGGTAAAACTCTCCAGTTATTGATGACCCTCATATGCCTATTAGACAAGTTTAGGTCAATCACCTCCTGTCGTCTCGTCGTCGCAAAGGTTGATTGAGAACCAACATTGTTGATGATAAGGTCAGACGAAAGAGTTAAGTTTAAAAGATGGTCTCCTCTCCGGCTGCATTTGCTGCTGCCCCAAACAGTGTTTTGAGCATTAGCATCGCAACAGATTTACTGGCTTCACAGTATTCTACGAGTTCAGAATCCGCCTTCGGTTGCGGAAGCAGTACCGAGTCGTAGGGGAAGTAAGCTGATGCCACGACAAAATGTTCAATTTCTCCGTGCGCTTTGTAACTAATTCTAGTAGCCACAAGATCTTATTCACAGAATTGACCAAGTTTGGTTGCCGATACCGTGTTCAATATGATGATGCAGACCTTAGGCCTTTCGGATCGCTCCTCATAAAGAATCGTAGCATCACGTATACCACCAAGATCACCCAAGTTTATTCATGATTCCTGAATGGATACAATGTGATCCCACAGATTAATACTCTTCACTTCCCCTGACTTCCATCCCATTTCTTTGAAGCGAATATCTTCATCCTTGGAAAATCGCTATTACAGTGTTTCCTTTCAGATCTGCGTTTACTAACCCTTTTTAAGCTTCCTCCGACGTAACCCAAGGCAGCCACTTAAGTCCACTTCTTTTCGTTCTTACAATTAATGATATGTCACAGTCGAATGGTCACTTGCTCATGCAATTTACCTTCGTTAGATTTCTTTCTACGTAGTTACATTGGCTTATTGCCATCATGTAAACATCGTTAGAAGAGCTCAGGAACAATATCGGAAGTGAAATCGCCAATGTTCGGGTCGACACGTGTAGAATAGAAGTAGAATCCACACAATCGATCGCTACTAACTAGGTCATATAAGCAAAACCGAATCTTATACTAAAATTTAACGTGTGTACTACACCCGAAATACATTTCAGCCCCATGTTTGGCCTATTCCGGTTTTTATTTAAATACAAAATTGTATTTCCTTATTGAAAAACCCTGTACTCTGTCAAAATCACAGCGTGACAGGCACCTTACCAACCGACTTACATAAAAATAAAATTTCACTTCTGTTAAGGAGCAGGAAAGTTGTTAATGTTCAATGAGGAAAGTCCAGATGTTAAATGAGCTAAAAATATTCGCTTCAATTTGTTTTGAACAACGCGAGCAAAGGTATAGCTATATAACCCATAAATCAATTAAACAAATATAAAAAAAAACCCAATTTCTCCCTCTTACTCCTGCCGGACAGGATTTCAAACATTAAACTATTAACGAGCTTCGTCAGCACATCCGTCATGCTCCGTTAACGTTTAGTTAAACTTCCTTAACCAGCCAAGCCTATATATTATACACACATAACCTACTCCTTATGCACTAAGTTATTCCTTCCGAAGCAAGTTAAAGGCAAATTTCCTAACTTTTCGTTCCAGGTGAAGCAACCAACACACGCCATGCTAATTTCACTTTCACCGGTTGACGAATTCAATGAAGAACCTTAATGTTGAGTCGCCAAGTTTCTACCTCATAAACGCTATACATCACATAACTTCCGGCCGAGCATCATCATCAAATTATATAAAACAAGGCAATGGATGTCCCTGAGTGATATTCCCCTATTGACAATCTATCCTAGCAAAGTGGGTAGCCTCCTGCCCATTGCCGTCAAAAGCCTGACGCCTTGAATACTGAAGGAATGGTGGGGGAGGAAAATTAAATTTGTGCAAAGGTAACTGCCGCGTTCGTGCGTCGTCCTCTCGACGTGGTTAAGACGCTATTTCCATCACTTTATTCCGTAAATTATTAAGGAATAAGCACGTACTATACACAAACACAAATAAACTCGCTCATATATATTTACCGTCATTTACAGCGAGCGCCCGGACTGGCAGCAGAGTTGAGCCAGAAGATTGAGATGTTATTAAAATGGACCAAATTGCCAATGCAAAGTAAGTGCCGACATACATTTGGATTACTATTTTTGTGATGAATATTCTTGTGACTGCAGACATGTTTGTATATGTCGGTTGGAGTACATAAGATTTGACGGATGCTCAAGGGGATGAACATGATTTCCAGTGACTTTCGGGACTGGCCATTGTATTTATTTTTAGTATTTAAGGCTAGGTGTGCTCCGGATCAATAGAAGAGAAATGTAGAAATCTGCTTAGCTTTTGTCACATTTTTTAAATTTTCCTTTCCATGGGTCGGCTTTGTTCATTCGTGGGTAAGGAAAATGTTTGCTTTTATAAGAAGCGAAGGTTTTTTCACCGACATTTCTGTCCAATATTTTTTCACGATTCATTATGAATAGATTTATACCGAACCATCTAAGAGCTTATGAAAATCGGTATTCATCGTCCATCCATCTGTCATAGACGTGATCAAGGTAGCAATATTAAAACGGACATTTGAAAAGCTCCTGACGTAGACATTTGCAGCTTAGTTACTCGAAGCAGCTGGGGGTAATCTGGTTGGGAACATGCCTAGCTTATTTGTAAAGATGACTCGGTGGAATGGATATCCGGCTTGGAAGGAAAGAGCCTTGTCTCAATAATACTCTGGTGTACACGTGGACGTTTAAAACTGTTCGTAATATGGTCTTAGGCTAGATGAGTCTTCTATCTATCAAATCTACACCACGGCGAACCTGCACTATGCACTGGTATAATGAAAAGGAGTCCGTGATCTTTCCATCACATGGTTAATATAATAATCTGTATGCAGCCTTGTAAAGGGTTTTCCAAAAAGGACTTAAATAATACGCAAAGGAATAAAACGCAAACCGTTTGAGATATTTCAAAAACTTTATTATCGACTTGAAGTACAATCAAAACATTTATGAATGGAACTCGACTTCGTTCATATGGCCACCGCGAGCACGTTTGCAGTGGTCGATTCGTTGGACCCAATTTTCGATGACTCCGCCACACATTTCGGCCGAAACGGCCGCTATTTCGCGTTCAGTGTTGGCTCTGAGCTGTTCCAACGTCGTCGGCTTGTTGGCATAAACCAATGACTTAACGTAGCCCCAAAGAAAATAGTCTAGAGGCGTTAAATCGGCACGAACGAGGCGGCCATTCGACTGGCCCATTTCTTGAGATAACACGCTCATCAAACTTACTCTTCAATAAATCGATTGTAAGGTGTGCTGTGTGGCTTGTAGTATCATGTTGAAACCACATGTGGTCCAAGTCCATATCTTCCAATTCGGGCCAAAAATAATCGGTAATCGATTTGGCGCGATAACGCTGGACATTCACAGTAACGTGACGATCATTATCGTCGACGAAGAAAAAATATGGCCCAATAACGCCGCCGGCATGCAAACCGCACCAAACAGTTATTTTTTTGTGGATGAAGTTGTGATTCATGAAGCACATGTGGATTTTCACCTGACCAATAACGCATATTTTGCTTATTGACAAACCCATCGACCCAAAAATGAGCTTCGTCACTGAAAATGATTTTGCGATGAAATTCATCATCTTGGCGCATCTTCTCCAGAGCCCAATCGGAGAACGTACGTCGCTTCAAATGGTCCATCGGCTTCAATTCTTGAGTCAGCTTGATCTTGTATGGGTGTAAACCAAGATCTTTACGCAAAATACGCCATAATGTGGTCTGAGCGATGCCCAATCCTTGAGAACGCCGTGGAATTGACTGATTTGGATCGTTTGTTACGGACGCCTGAACGGCAGCGATATTTTCGACACTTCGACCAACCCGTTATCTCACCGACACGGGAACATCACACAACGAATATGTAGACTCAAATTTTTGCACTAAGCATGTTATTGCCTGTCTACTAGGGCGAGAATTACGACCGAAACTTGGAGTTAACGCTCTTAAAGTTGCGGTCACCAACTCCGAATTTCGGTAGAAAATTTTTATAATTTGCAGACGTTGCTCGTTCTTGTACTTTACCATGATAAAAATATTGAGTTTACTGAATAAATTGACAATGACAGTTCGATGATTAGTGAAAGGGTGCGTTCACAAATTAAATTCAAAGCTGTCAAGTCCCCATTGGAAAACCCTATATATATGTGTTATCGGGTGTGAACTAGATGATGTTAGAAATATGAGGTTTTGCACTAAAGAAATTTCTCTGATGGTTTGATTCGTTGACTCAGTTTTTTGTTAGCGCCCGTCAAAGATGGACAGCGGCAAAGGGCAAAATTGTTTTTCTTCGATTAAGATGAAAACGCAAGCCAAGCGGCTGAAAATATGAATAGAGTTTATGGGACTGATAGTGTACGAGATTCCATTCGGGTAACTTCGATGTCAAAAATGCATCATATTCCCAGAGGCCAATTGTCGAAACAGTCAATAAAACCATTGAAATCGTCGAATTTGATCGTCATATAAATACTGTCTATTGCCCAGAAGCTAAATATTTGGAATCATTTTAATAAGGCTGCATACAAAAAGAAGAAACGAGCTAACGCAAAAAAACCTCATGAACCGAATTTCCATCTGGGAATCACCTATTTCTGACGTGGAAAGTGACTAGTGATGAAGAGTGAACCACTTAGGACAACTTTATGGGCAAATGGTGGCCAAGCCAGGATTGACGACCAGGAAGGCAACACTCTTTCTACAGATTTATCAATTCGACAGTTGAAAGTTGTTTTGTGATAAGTTTCGTCATTTTATGATGAATAGAGTAATGCCATGTAGCAAAGCAAACCGCCTACAAAGCCATGTTACATAAACAGACGAGAACCGCTCGTGAGCTCTACGAGCAGAAAAGGAGAGAGAAACACACGTTTTTAAGGAAGAAAAAAAGAGAACAACAAAAAGATCATATGAGACTCATCGGCCAACACAAGGGGTATGATCTATTTCTATTATGAGCAATTGTTTGCGTACGCAGATGACATTGACCTAAATGGGCGAGCACAGCGAGACGTCAATGAAGTGTTCAAAAGCATTAAAGCAGAAATGGCTAAAATGGGTCTGCTAAACGAGGGTACAACCAAATATATGCTGCCATCCAAAAAAGACGCACAACACCGACGTCTTGGCCAGAACGTCACAATTGACGGCTACAAATTTTAAGTGATCAAGGACTTCGTCTACCTTTGCTCACTTGTAACCAGCGACAACAACACCAGCGCTGAGATCAAACTGTTTCTTTGTGCTCAAGAGAAAAATGGAAAGTAGAGCCCTCTATCGTCGATTCGCCATCGTGTACAGCGATTGGAGCTATGCCCATCCACTTTGGGGACGATTTTACGGAAAGATCTTGGCTTAAAAGCTTATAAGATCTAGCTTGTGCCAAAGTTGAAACCGCGTGAACATTATACGTGACGTAGGTTCGGTGAATGGGCCGAAAATATGATTCAGCTGGATCCTCATTTTCAACGCAAAATTTTGTTCTCCGATGAGGCCTATATATGATGGATGAAGCCTCTATTGAGACACGCCAATCATTAATACCCACTTTTTATGTACTTTATGGAGTGGTGAAATCATCGGCCCATATTTCTTTAAGGACGATGCCGGCCAGAATGTTACTGTCAATGGAGAACGCTATAGAAATATGATTTCTGACTTCTTCGTTCTTCAGTTGAATTGCATTGACGACAACAAGATGGCGCAACATGCCACACGGCCCGCAACACCATCAATTTCTGGCGGGTAATGGGCCTGTGAACTGGCCTCTACGGACCTGTGATCTGACGCTTTTCGATTACTTTCTTTGGGGGTATGTGGAGTCACTAGTCTATGCCGATAGACCAGAGACGTTGAACGATTTAGAAGTAAACATTCGCCGTGTTATTTTGATTTAGACGCCCCCACAGGAGTACTTTATTAGCTTAAATGCAAGCCTTGACAAAAAAAAACTAGATTAACTTATTAGCTATGTAGGCGACAGGGTGGAAACGATTAAGGAGAGGGTGAAGGGTTGTCGTATAGGATCATTCTAAGACTAGACTCTTTGATGTGAAGGTTGGTGTCAGTTGGCGGTTCTTGGTAGCCATAATTTGTGCGATGAGTATTTTTTCGGAAAAGGGGCATGGACCGAAGGTTAGGTGGGTTGGTGTTAAGGGGATTCTTGTCCAATAATGTGGGGCTGTCAATGTTGCCGCTAAGAAGGTCATGATTCGTAAGAGGAGGACCAGACTTGACTAGCACATTCGTGAAGTGGAATAACGAAAGTAATATATGTATAATGATTTCGTAGCGTAAGGATTCGAGGAATCCTTGGGAAAAACGTTTCACGAAACCGAGGGCGGAATTGATACGTTTTATAATGTTGTCGGTATGGAGGCCAAAGTTGAGTTCACGGTCACAAATGACCCCTAGAACGGTTTCATTACGAATAACGTAGGTTCTGGGTGGTGAGGAAGAGCACTTGCGGGTGTTCTCGTAAGTGATGGTTTGGCATTTGCTGACGTTGAGCTCGAGATGGTTTTTTTGACATTAAGTAGTGAACCTGTTAAGGTCAGATTGGAGAGAGCACTAGTCAACAAGCGAAGATATGTGTTTAAATATTTTTATATCATCGGCATATATGGAGAGCTGAGCTCATTAATGGTTAGAATAAATATCAATGGGCCTAGATGACTACCTTGTGGGACACCGAAGGTAACATTAACTGGATCAAAGATAGAAGATTTGAAAATAATGTTGTATTGACGTTCTTCTAGATAAGATTTGCTACATGAGATAAAACCGGGAGAGAAACCGAGGGCAGTGAGCTTGAGGGGAACAATTTGATGAGGCATTTTGTCAAAGGCCTTTCTGAACTCAGTGTCTACATCTTTGCCGGCTTCGAGTGCACATAAACAAACTGTGAAACAAACTTCACTAGATTAGTGGTTTTCGATCGACAGTTTAGGAACCCATGTTGGTTAGGAGAAAATATGGGTTTGCAGTGAAAGAATAGTGCATCATAAACAGACTGGGCTGGAATGATATAAGCATATCTCCAAAGCTTCGGTAAGAGTTCTTCAGAGATAGAGCTTTGAAATAAGGCAGTAAGTAGTAAAATAAAATGGTTTGCGCACTTTTTCAGAACTATGGCAAGTACCGAGGTCGGGGCCGAGAAATTAGTCGTCCTTTAAGTTGCGTATTTTTTCGGTGATTACCCTTCAAATATCGAAAATAGTCGTGATCGGAAGAAACACTTGGGGTCAGAGAGGAGGGAGGATTACATTCGGTTCAGGTAACAAAGATAGAGTGATTCGCATAGCTGTGCAAATTTAGTGTAGGACTACATGTAAGAGGAGATGCAGAGGAGAATCTAAGATAGGCGTGTCAATTTTTGTTTCTTTTATTGCGTAAAGGGCGTAGTTTCTTGGTATTGGTATACCAAGGCGGAGATGAAGTGTAATTAATTTTTGATGAGTATGGGACTGGAAAAATAAAGCAGCTAAGGGTCTTGGAATAAAATAGCGCAAGGGTTTCTTGCTTCGTTATTGCTGATATAAAGCCTCATTTGCTCAATAAAATTGTCGAAAATTGGAGTTCAACATTGCGCTTCATTCGAGTCTGCGGCGGCACTAATGTGCCCGAAATTATATTTAAACGCTAATGACATAAAATTACGTATTAAATAAAGCTTATATCATAGACATTAACATTAGCTTCAAGTATTTTATTTCATATTCAATTTGCATACCTCTAAAAAAACAATATGAGATGTTCTCCTACGGCGAAACTTTTAATTCGGACCTGTATTGCTAACAATTGGACTGTCTGAAGGACTCAAGTACCAAGAATCTTTGGCCAATCGACGAGGAGTTTTGGTTCATCAGGACAACACCAGGTCACATACAAGGGAAGTTTGGTTTGCATCCACCTTATAGCCCGAGCCTGTCCTTGTACATGGCAATTGTTTTTGCTGGTGAAAAAAACAAGAGAGGCTTCTGAAGTGCGCCGCATGTTGGCCGCTGACACGCGACTAGCGAGTTCGGATCCCGACAACACCCATGCAATCGAATGTTTAATTCGCTTCTTCTCCCCTCGACGCCGTACTGGCAAAACCCCTTGTACACTTGCTTTGAAAAAGCTTCTCGGCTTTCGCCTTCGGAATTGGTATTAAAATGTAGGCCCCGTTCACTTGTGTGGAAAACATATCGCACACAACATGGTGAATGAGAGAAGCTTGGCTCTGGCTGCTCATGAGCTGTTACGTCTTCTAAGGAAGGAAGGACGGGACGAAGGCTTATATGAGAGAGGCATAATGGAATTAGTTTCAAAATGACAATAAGTTATGTCATTTTGTCATTTTTTTTTTTGTAGGGTTCGTGCAGGAGTTACGCTCTTATGGTGTTTGTCACACAACCTGGACGGGGTGCAAATGGTTTGTGTCGAAGATGTTCGTTAACTACTCTCCGAGGATGGTTGTCCTAGATAGGATTTGAGAGATTCGACTGAATTTGCGTTGGTTGTAATTCACAGCAACTCTTTTGTTTCCATGTCATTGACGTGTTATACTTGAAGTGAACACATAGAGTATGAATATTGAAGTGATCTTATGCTGCGAGTGTTATGCTCTCATTCGCAACTGATGTTGTTGCACAATTTTTCCGTATAGGAATTGTTCTTGGCTATGGACAGACTTGAGCTACCGACCTTCTGCTCAACAGTCGGCACCACGACCACCCCCTTCATATTCCTTTAAGGTCGCATATGTGACCGTGTATAGGAATGAGCTTATCAAGTTGTGCAGAGTGGCTATGGACATCTCTACTTTCTTCTTAAAGGTTATAAGATTGCTTGACTTTTTGATGTCGAAAAGTATCATTGATGAGCTAATGCATCGAGGTCAATGTTGTAAGCATTGTCGTTTTATATATATAGAAAAATGCTTTAGGCTTTTACGAGGAGTGGTGATATTTTTATTTTAATATAAAGCTTTTAATCTAGGGCTCATTAAAGTGTGTTCTTTTGAACAAAGTTTTCATTACTTTTTCGGCTCCATTTAGAATAGTCACACGTCAGGGAAAGGATCGCTTCATAGAACCAGGCTGTGAAGCAAATAGCGCCTTCCCGCTGAAAATAAACGTCCCCATACCTACGAAATATTTCAGGCAAAAACAAGAAAAACGATCAGTCACAAAAACTACACCAAATCATGATTGATTGAAATTCAAATATTTTTCTTGGGTTTTCGTAGCCCTAGATGTACGGCTTCACTCAGAATAGTTTCATGTAAGAAATCATGATCTTGTCTATTACTTTTCGGCAATCAATTAAGGAAAGTGTGGTATTCGGCTTAAGTGTCAATTGAACAAAATTCAGTGCAAAATGGTTGCGGACAGTACAAAATTGTGGACGTTGCCGGACGAAAGCGAGTTCGCGAAGTCGATTAAAATTTGTCGATTAAATTCACTATAGCTGTACGATGGGGGGCTTGATGATGGACGAAAGCAGTAAGAACTTTATGAATCATTTTCACCTTTTTTGGCCATAAATTTCTAGTATTTAAACACGTCATGCGAGTGTATATCAATGCCCTTAGTTCTTATTTATAAAACGTTACCACCATTGATAAGAACATTCATTAAAAACTATTACAATGAATGGACACCTTAACCTAATTCAACTACAGTGGAATTCTTGGTTGAGGATTGAGTTCATCACAGAAGTATTTAATTACGTTAGGTAGATAAAGATGTACCTGACTTGAGTCCAAGTACAGTGTACGATGAACCACTTTTTCATGCCGCACATTGGTTGACTTAGTACGTTTTAAACGGATGTTAATGAATGTAAATGGATTCTGCTAGGTTATTCGGAGGAGCTCCACCTAATATAATTTTGATGAAATGGCTGAACTCCGTGTCCTCGGCATTAAAAACCGACCCTTTAATCACTGAGCCAGTATGCTCCTCATCTAATTACATTAGAAATCACCAACTATGTACATCTCCTGTAGTTCCAGCTGAAGCAGGAAGTTAGATTTTAACACGGCTTGTATCAACAGTTTGATTGGATTCTTGGAACCAATAATCACGTCGTGATTCGTGAACCGGAACACCAAAGTAGCAGAAAAGGCCATA
This sequence comes from Merodon equestris, assembly GCA_958301585.1. Taxonomy (NCBI): domain Eukaryota; kingdom Metazoa; phylum Arthropoda; class Insecta; order Diptera; family Syrphidae; genus Merodon; species Merodon equestris. The sequence continues at coordinate 7,861,116 of OY284413.1, read as the reverse complement.
TCGCAAGTCGCATTTTTCCTTTCTTCCTAGTAATGAACGGACCTTCCATGGAAGGTCCTCGCGAAATTCAAATAAACGCATTTAAATCATGCTCCTCTTTAACTCACACCTTTTTAAATTGAATTTCGTAGGACGACATACAAAGGTACATTAATTTTGTGGTACTGCTTCGAGTTAACCTTCGTTCCTAGGATTCCATTTAATTAAATTTCACGGAACGTGTACCGTATTGTACAACTTTTGCTCATTTTCGTGATATCTGTTTGTGACAAATTCGGAATTACTTTGATATTTGTTGTGGTATTTCTGCTTCGAAGAAAAAGCAGCTAACGTAGTTGATACATTTACAAATTTGCTCTGACCTTTAGAGATCTCTTTTTTCCAATTTGTTGTGCACGAGTATGTAACTGAACCAGGATGTCCTCCAATTAGGGAATATACAATATTATTTACAGAATCCTACTTTTAACTTGCACATGCTAGGTTGTGAGTTTTTTATTTCATTTAGCGTTTTAGTTGGTCGTTTGTTTCCCATGGCGCAACTGAAGTATTGCTTTTTATAACCTCGCAAGGGAAAAAGTCGTTGGTGGAAATAAAAAATTCTACGATTGTACTCGAAATAAGAATAGGAAACGAGGTTTCTCCCACCTGTCCTTATATGTATAATGAAATCTCCAGAGATATCACCTCATAATGAAAACATTGACCGAATAATTGACCTTTCAACAAGACACGTGCAGGCTGTGGACGTTTGTAAAAGAGTCACTACGGCATACCGAGTACCGGAAGGGGATAGGTTGCTTCATATATTCAAATGCGGATTCATTGGGATTAAAAAAAATAAAACAATTCACGACTTCTAGAAACACTTTTTTTGGGAATAAAATCAACTTTACGTGATAAAAAGAAACATATATCGAAGGCTTTAATTATGTGAACAATGCTTTTTTCTATTTTTAAAATGAAAATTTTATTATTATTAATATTATTGGCGGCAATCGGAAGTACAGAGCCTCGTTAACAACTCTTCCGTAAGCCTCTTCCTTATGAGGCACGTGTTATCTCTAAATTTGTTGTTCTCCATCTCTGATCTATCGTGAGGCGTTCTTTGCGGTTTTCTGTATTCTTTTAACTTTTTGTCTACTGTCCATTTGTTCTATTTGTTGTGCTTATCCTAGCCTTCGCAATTTTTTTTTTGATTGCGTAGTTTTCTCTATTCACCTTTTTTCTACCATAATTTTTGACTAGAAATATATTTTCCCCCTACTTAATCAGAGAACAAGTTTCACATCCGCAAAGTGTCACTGACATAGGCGGGGGGGTTATATGGAATAACGAGCTCTTTTCTACACACAAAGCCCTAGTTTCCGACATCCCTTCTTGAAGTACTCGGAATTCTTAAGATCGTCGGATCGAGCGGATATGATTTTCGGGTTTATTCTCCTATATTAGAATATTCGTATTCCTCTGAAAAGATCTCCAACGTAGCCCAGATAAGACGTTTCTTATTTCAATTCGTCTTTTGTTTCCCTTTTGTTTCCACTTTATAGAATCATTCGCCTGTTTGGAATTTACGATTTATTTGTGGACCGTTTCGTGGAATTCCAACATCTTTTCTATAATAGAAGCTGTCGTCTCTGATTATTTCCTTAGCGCATGAAATCAGTCTCTTTAAGATAATTCTTGACAACACCTTGTTACAACTTTTTGCACTATGCTTGGTTACCTTTTTTGAATACGAGAATGAATCCAGTCACTTATTTATTCTCCAAGCCCACAGCTCTTATCCCAAATTCTTGCTAATCTTGGAGCTAATGGAAATAAAGCGACGAAGACATTAATCAAAAGAGAAGAGACAATTTGTTTTAAAACTGAAAAAAAAACGTAACATAAAAATTATCTTAGTTTGCTGAACTCATTTCAAAAGCATCCCCGAAGCACTTCAGGTTTATGTGGTTTTTGATATAGGTTGAGATCTTAGGCCAAGCGCTTTTTCTCTCCTCAATCAAGGTCAATCTCCTATCATGGGTCTTCTCAACTTTGCGAAGAGAAAAAGCCGCAGGCATGATTACGATATTTTTTTTGGCCGAAAAATTACCCATAAGTAACGATGAGTGAGCAGGTGCAGGAACAGGTATTGTGATGCAACGGACATGAATTTCTTTCTTTTTCTTATTATTGCTTAACGCAAACGGCTCATAAATTCAAGATAGTATCCCTTACTGACCGTAGGACCTCCCAACAAGATCTCATGATCTGTAGGCATCAAATCTTTCGATTTGACCGGACTTGAAGTACTTTATTCGGTCTTGGCTGTTCTGGTCGCTTGCATTGCGATAATTAAACTTTAGTTTAGAGATCATAATGAAAAATAAAAGAATTAGTTAATACCTAAAAGATTTTTAATGAACTTTATTTCATTTTATTTAACACCTTCTCTCATTGTGATCAAGTCCAATGCTGTTTAATTCCAATAGCAGATTGAAGCTTAGAAAATGTTGGAGTTTCTTCTTCTTCTTCTGATGGCGCAATAAAAGCCGTCTCCAGCCGGCGCGTCTCCTGCCAGCCTTCTTTATTTTCGCACACCAATTTGGTTGAGGTCCTTTTCCACTTATGTTGGCCTTTTGAATCTAGGGCGTCCTCTGTTGCGTTGCCCCAATAGCCTGAACTCAAGGACACTTCGGGCCGGAGCTGTGTTGTCCATACGCTCTACATGGCCTAGCCATCTTAAGCGTTGTATCCATAGACATTTAACCAGGCACATGCCGCCGTACAGCCCATATAGTTCGTGATTGAATCATCTCCTCCAGATGCCATCAACGCAAACGGGACCAAATATCGCACGCAGAACTTTTCTCTCGAAAAGACCAAGAGCTTCGTAATCCGCTTTTAACAGGCTTCTGCACCATAGAGCAGGACTGGGATGACTAGAGTATTATATAAAGCCAACTTGGTTTTTCGAGAGAAGGCTCTATTACTCAACTGCCTGTTGAGCTCAAAGAAACACCAATTGGTAAAAGTGATTCTACCGATGATGTTGTCCCTTATTACTGCGGAGCCAAGGTAGATGAAGTCCTTGACTACCTCGAAAACTACGAAGACGTTAATGTTGTGTGTCCTTTCTTGATGAGAACAAGTACTTCGTTTTGCCCTCATTTACCACTAGAGCCATTTTAGCCGCTTCCGCTTCAATGCCAGCAAACGCCTCATTGACGGCTCGCTGTGTTCGACCAATCACGTCAATATCATCCGCGTAAGCCAGTAGTTGAACCGACTTTTGGAAGATCGTGCCTCTGATGCCGACTTGTGAGTTTCGTACGATCTTCTCGAGTATTAAGTTAAAATAGTCACATGGCAGCGTCGCGTTGCTCTCGGTATGTTCGTTGCCGACCTTGATGGAGCAGCGAGAGTTCTCCATCGTCATCCTACACAATCTGACAAGTTTGGTAGGTACATATGTTAAAAGCTCGTGTCTATGCACGCTGTCGTATGCGGCCTCGAAGTCGACGAATAGGTGAGTGTCGATCTGCATCTCTTTTGTCTTTCCAGGATCTGCCGCAGTGTGAAGGTCTACTGTGGACTTCCCTGGCCTGAAACCGTAGGCGATGTTAAGGAGACTTATCTCTCTATATTTGGCGCATTCAAAGGGGTCTCTTTCTTATGGATGAGGCAAACAATGCTGAGATTCCATTCGACGGGCATGCTTTTCTTCGACCATATCTTACAGATCTATATCTTACCAGATCATCCCCAGCTGCTTTAAACAGTTCCGCGGACAGTCCGTCCGCTCCAGCAACTTTGTTTGACTTAAGTCTCGATATTGTTATCCTGACTTCGTCAGAATCGGGGGAACGGAATTCTTGTCTATCGTCTTCCAGGTTCTGCCGCTTAAGAGTCTGCAGAAATTATTCTTCCAAAATCTCAGCAACGACTGCGATTATACTAATTGTCAACCATTTTCGTTCCGACAGGCTTCAGTTCGAAATTTATATCCACTACATAAATGTTTTACTTTCTGGTAAAACGTTTGCACGTTCAAACCGTGGTGTTCTTTCTCGACTCTTTTGCTTTTTTGATATCCGTGTTCTTACTTTGGCTCCAACAAGGTAATTATCCGATTCGATGTTGGCTCCTCGGACGGTTCGGACAGAATACTGGAGGAATGTTTGATGTCAATCGCGATGTGATCAATCTGGACGACTGTTGATTGATCAGGGTGTTGCCAGGTCCCTTTATGGATGTTGAGGTGTGGGAACCGCGTACTCACTACAGAGAGGTTCCGCCCCGAGGCAAAGTCCACGAGTCTGACTCTGTTCTCGGATGTGTTGTCGTGTAGGCCGTGTTTTGCGAAGACTCTAGCAAAAATGTCTTTTTTCCCAGCTGTGTAACTCTTAGAATGATCTTTGTGTCGTAGCTGGGGCATTGATCATATATACATATACATGTTCTTTCTAGGAGATCATAGAAGTCATCCTTGCTGTCAAATCAGGCTAAAGAATCAAATCTTACCATCAAACCTGGGGCGAATGTTTCCTTGTAGTCGATTCCGGGTTTGTGAGAGCATCCTTGTACAACAGGTCTTGCTTTGTAGCGACTTGGCAAGCCGTCGACATCTGTCTTCCGTTTGCATTGGCTTCATCCAGGTTTGACGTTCAAGTACATCATAAGTGTCAGATTCTTGGAGTGAGCCCAACTCTTCAGTCATAGCCTTTATCCATCGAGATTTTTCATTACTTATTATAAGCCCGCCATAAGTTGGACTTCCTTCGACTGCAGCTAGCGCAGACACATTGGACACATTCTACTCCTCAGTGGGTAAAGTTTATCTAAAATGAAATTACTTTCTTGAGTTGTAGTGGAAGCATCTTTAGGAGTAACTTCTTGAGGATCATTCATCCGAAATGCTATCTGAACATCACACTGGCTTGTCTGATCTTTATTAGGCTGATTCTGTTGAGGACATCGCACAGGTTTGAACTCAAAAATGCTACTGAAAGGCAGTGCGCACAGAAACTGTGGGCCACCACAATCATAAAGCATCGAAAGAGCAGGCTCCTTTACTGCACGATTTTGTCTTACAATAAAACCGTTCTGTTTCAGAATGTATGGCGTTGAAATCATGATCGTGATGAACACAATGCTTTGATAAAATATCTTTGAACGTCCTGCACAAAAACGTGGAGCCCTTATCTGTTCTAATTGATTTCCAAGTGTTGGAGCTGGCGCGTGGTTTGGTAAAGAACTTGTTGAACTTGGATGCAGTGTCAGAATCCTCTTTCAAGAAATAGACTTGGACGTATTAGGTTGTACTACATGAAATGTCCGATTTTTTTGTTAAAAATTAAAAGTCAAATTTTTTTTTTTTTATAATATTTTATTTAGCCAAAATATGAACCATTGACATCTATAACCTTCTTCCACCGTGATTCAAGGTCCATTATTCCTTTTTTATAGAAAGCTTGATTTTTTTACGCTAAAAAGTTTTCAAAGGCTTCTATGAACTCTGCTCGGTTTCGGAACACCTTTTGCCGACAAAATGACGCAAGACTGCGGAAAAGGTGATAATCCGTTGAAGAAATATCAGGAGAGTTCGGTAGATGCAGAAGAATTTCGAATCCCAACTGTAGAAGCTTTTGCACCGTTACGTGTGAGGTATGTAGTCTAGCATTGTCATGTAATAGGATTGGACCCTTTTCTGGGTGAAGACCAAGTTTGCGAGAGTGCTTTGGGTTGTCGCCTGCATCCAACATATACCCAGATTTTTTACGGTTGTCATACAAAATACACTTTTCATCACATGTGATTATACGGTGCAAAAACAGTGCATTTCGGTGCCTTAGACTCAGCGATGCACAGGTTTCTAAACGGCGTAGTTTTTGGGCCTCGTTCAATTCATGGGGTACACACTTGCCGAGTTTTATTTGAGATAGGTGTCGACTAATTGTCATGGGGGATACACCCATGTTTTGTTTCCGTTTCCCGCGCGGTTGCTTTCGAGGCTTAAATCTCCCGAACTGAACTTACCAGACCAAAACCGAATAGTGCGTTCGTTCACCGCTATATTCTCAAATGTGTCATTTATATTTCTGGCTGCCAGAGACTCATTAAATTCGTAAAGGAAAAGAGTACGAATTTGAACGGTCGACAGCATGATATAAAAATTCCTAGAAAAAAAACTGCACTTGCAATATAGTGTGTCGGCCACTGACGCAAGATGAGCAAGTTCGGATCCCGATAACACCAACGCCATCGAATGAGGCTTCCGTCCTAGGCAGGGTACTGGCAAAAACCCCTTGTACACTTGCCTTATAAAGCTTCTCGGCTCTCGCCATTCGGAATCGGCATTAAACTTTAGGTTCCGATCACTTTTGTGGACCACAAATCGCATACAGCATAAGTGAATAAAAGAAGCTTGGCCCTGGCTCTTCATGAGCTGTAACGCCATCTAAGGTGTCTGTCTGGCAGTACAATGGACCAGTATTCATGTCTGAGTGCTTCAACAGATAGCAGCCTCCAAAAAAAAAAAAAAAAATCTCTTCTTTCATCAAACGCTGGATCAAATTTGAAGTGTGTGTTCCGATTGGGCCACGGAATCCCGTGCTGATCTGAAATGCTTAATTTTTGATGACTACAGTGGAAGACTGCAGATGATTTTTGTAATTATTGCTGATTCTGCTTTCGGAGCTTCTTGTTTGGCCATTTGTTTGACTGGCCATGTTGTCTGTCGATTTTCGGTATTCATAAAAGTTCTGTTGCAGTGCTAAGTGAAACCCCAGATCTCTGCTCATAAATCAAAGAAAGTTTAGTCCACATCTTAGCTGCAGAGTCACTTGTCACTAGAAACTTCATCTGGTTGAAATCTGTCGACCAAGTGATTGTTCGTTGTACATTCTTGTCTTTCTAAATTCAAGCAAGGGCTAACGCATCCGTTGGCTTTTTGGATTCATCGAGAATTCCTTCTAAATCATGTGCACGTAGATAATTTAATACGGATTCTTTGATCCATTTTGTTCAAAGCAAAATATGAGGGTGGTCCGATAAGTACTTAGCCTCACCGCCAGATGGCGCCAATATCGGAAGAGCAACTTACTATCATGTAGTGCATTCTAGTAGACGGCTATTCAGCCGGATCGGACTCGTAGTTTTGTTTTGACCGCGTGTGGAAGCGGGAGTGTCCGCGAATTTTAGAAAAATGGAAAAAGAGCAGTATCGATTCGATTCTTGTTTTTTGAAGGGAAATCGCGCAGCGAAATCAAAGAGCGTTTGGATGCTGTGTACGGTGACTCTTCTCCTTTGATGGCGACCATCAAAAATTGGTTTAACGAGTTACAACGTGGTCGCACGTTGGCATTGATGAGCCACGTCCAGGTGCCCCGAAAACGGCTACCACGGAGGATAACGTGACAAAAATCCACGATCTCGTATTGGCAGACCGCCGATTGAAGGTGCGCGAGATAGCTGAGCCATTAGGCATTTCAAAAGATCACGTGAGTCATATCCTGCATGAAATTTTGGGCATGAGAAAGCTGTCGGCGCGATGGTGCCGCGTTTGCTCACTCCGGACAACAAGCGAAACCGTGAGACCACTTCAGAGCAGTGTTTGACGCTGTTTAAGCGCAATCCGAAGGAGTTTCTGCGTCGTTTCGTGACAGTCGACGAAACATGGATCCACTGGTACACACCAGAGACCAAGGAACAGTCGAAACAGTGGACTTCACCCGGCGAACGTACTCCGAAGAAGGCGAAGACTGTCCCATGGGTCGAATTGGACTACGAAATTGGCCCTGTGCGACTTCTTTTTGTTTCCAAACTGGAAAAAGTCAGTCGCCGGGCAGAAATGTCAGTCGAATGAGGAGGTCATCGCCGCCACGGAGGCCTACTTTGCAGACCTCGAGAAAACGTATTTTTCAGACGGGTTAAAGAAGTTGGAGCATCGCTGGGTCAAGTGTATCGAGCTAAAAGGAGACTCAATTGAAAAATAAATCGCCATTTCTCCAAAATTTTTGTTTTTTCTTTCGTAGGTTAAGTACTTATCGGACCACCCTCGTATGTCTAACCAACACTAATCGCAGATCCGACGGCGCTCAACAACGGATTATTTTCATTTTTGTTTTTAATCAACTAAAGAATTTCCCATGTTTAAATCAATTTTCAGCCTTGATAAGCTGTGCCAAATCCCTCAAAAGGAAGAACCGAACAGAGGATAGTGCGAAAACAGTGGCAAAGGCTGCAGATGACCCAATTTTATTATGTATCTGCAATAAACGGATATTTCCTAGCATTTTTTCAGCTTATTCCTTTGGTTTCGTAGGCTTATATAAAATTTGTTTTCAGTCTTTGAGTAAAACCAATCTGTTTCCTGTTTCCTGTTTCTTTTGTAGCCAGTTCAAAGATCCAATGAAATAAAATCCAATTTCGCACTCGAGCAATGGCGCTCTTGTGCTGCGTGTGGCTGTTTTTATCTATTCCAAGCTTTAATCACTCGTGATATTAAAGAGCTTCAGAAATTGTAAGTATTCATCCATCAAAGGCAACGTATTATACTCGAGTTACTAGTATGTACCCAAATACTTATACGCGTACATAATCAGTCTTCAAAGGAATCTCGTCTAATTATGTTTCAATAATCGCATATTTGGGGTGAGTGTGCGACATAAACACAAATAATTACGGCGAGTATGTACTTCTTCAAGGGAAAAACGTGTAAAACACCCTCAAATGTTCACTTTTCAATATTCAGCGATATTAAGTTACTTTTCCCCCGAAAATTGTCGACTTCATTTTAAAGACAATTATAAGTATCTCTAATGCGTCCTCATTAAGATTTTTTTTCCGCAAACAAAAAATATTCGATGCAAAAAAATGTAATTTGAGTCTGGGAACGTCCATAACTTTAAAACGCGTACGGTGGAAGCAAAAGTTTTGTGACAGGTCGAAAGTATCAAATATAGCCCAACTTATTTTAGATATATATCCTATAAAAGCTAGACTATCACAATCACAATGCTGTGATTGATTAATTTTCCCATAGGTGAAAGGACCTAGGGGGCGGTGGCTATTGGCAGGATTCGTTTCAGGCCACCTTCTCACCGATGGCCACCTTTTGTAAATATGATTACTGTTTGACGACAATTTTTCCCGCAGAGAGCAAACTGAAAAAAAAGTTTTAATTTTATTTGTTAAGTCCCAGGAGTCGTATGCGTGCCATATAATTAAACAGGGACCAGAACTACTTTGTTATTTATATATTGGGAGTTGGAATTAATTCGTAGCTGGTTTTATTAAAAAAAATAATAATACTCTTGTTTATTTAAAATGAAATTGAAAAACTTTTTAATTACAATTTTGTCCATTGTTAGACACAACTTTTTCCCATTTTTCTGTGAGGATATGAATACCATATCGGAGAAGGCATCGTCCTTAGGTGCAGTCCACGCATCGACCCATATTTTTAAATCCACACTAGGACAGACCATGAGTCAGCGATCGGAACATGTGATAATCATGAGAAACTATTTCTCGAAAATGGGGTAAAACTTTCCCTCTAAGTTTGTTCGAATTCATATTTCATGAGAAGAATCAAATAAGAAGGTCAGCTCAATGAATTTTTATGCGTATCGATTGATGATTCGGCAAGATGTTGACAACCATCTGTTGAGATATCGCTGGTTGTTTCGACATGTACGTCAAGGTCGAAACTGAGTGTCTCAATTTCATTCGTTTCCATCAGTCGAAGTTATTATCAGACGAGTACGTCCACTTCGGTACATCGGTTGTTTGACCAGCTACTTATGTTGGAAGTCCGCGCCACATGCCACACTCAAGATGCGATGACGTACATACGTGCAGAATTACGCTCGGATTTATTCATTAAGTTCACTTGCAATTCGAAATGGCCCGAAATTACGAATCTGTTGTTGACAAGGCAAACATCCAGCGATCGACATGACATCACTGCACGGGTATTCAAACAAAAGATCAAAGTACTCAGGGATTACATCGTTAAGCCGAAGGTTTTTGGCGTGCTCTGTTGTTGGATGTACTCGGTTGAATGGCAGACGCGTGGTTTACCACATGCACACATTCTGCTTTGGATATCGATACCAACCATTCAACCAGTAGTGAGGTTCGACGGTGAAGGCAATTTTTTGATAATTTTCGGGTCTTTCTCTATTATTCTAAGGAACTCTCATCGAAAATTGGACGAGCTGCGAGGTTATCGACAAAGATCTTTGCGGATACAGCAGCACTATTTTTCTCTGTATTTTCTCAATGTGGGTAGGTGGCTTGATGTCCAATAACGTGAAATTGCTGCGAAATTCAGTTACTATGGACGAAATTTCTTGTTCAGGAGGTAAAATGGTCGAAAAACGTGTTTCACAGAGCACGAATATTGATAATTAGATTCAATAATTTGTAAGCATTATTCGGATATAAGTCTTATCTACTGTAAAATGGCAATTCCAGTTGACTATGTTTGTCTTTGACGCATGTCACAAGTTATGAGTGAGTAATCAAAAATAGAAGACTGAAAAACCAAGCAGCCAAAAATTCACCATTTAGTGTACTGAATCAAACTCCCCATATATTGGGGGAACATTTTCCCCATAGATGACCTCAATTGCAAATAATTTAGGATTCATGGACCGTAGCACACCACTATGCGCTCCAGAAATAAGAAATAGTCGAATAGTCCAGACGTACCACCCTCTGATTATCATTTGTTCCAATTTCTACAGAACTCTCTCAATGGAAGTAGGCTGCTTTATAAAGAAGACTCAGAAAAACACTTGATTCAGTTTTTCAATCAGAAGACACAGAAGTTCTGACCGATCGCATCATATCTCTTCCAGATAAATTTTACTAAAAAAAAAACATAGTTTGCCATTAAATACATGCACAGGGTGGGTGACACGAACTGCTACCTACCTCACATCCCTGTGTCTGCCAAACTACTATGTATTGACAGCGCGCTGAAACTTTATTATTGACAGGCATGTATAAAAGTTTGTTATCGCGTGTTTAGTTTTTGTTCTATCGACAATGGAATTCAAACGTAATAGTGGTATTCTCCCTTTCTCGGCTGGAAAATAACAAGCGGCGTTAGAATCAAACCCGCAGCATTTCGCTATGGGGGTGATCCGAAACATATATTGTACCAACATCCCTAAAAGTTATTCGGAATGCGAAAGGCACAATCCGACAAAATCCTCGACTAGTGGCATCTGAGCTAAACATATCCAAAGAACGGATTTTAAAAAAATGAATCCCAAATCAAGTCATTAAATTTCCACCTGGAAAAAAAAAATCATTTGATCAGGGACTTACATATGTAACACATAGCCAATAATATTAGTGTGTAACTTACTGGCAAAATTGTTCAATGCCCAATTTGAGTCTTTGAAAAACAAGTTCATAGAATGCATAGCTTAAAAATGAGAGATTTACAAGACATTTTGTAAGTTGTACTATATAGCTACTAACCTTACCATTCGGTAAATAATTTCATGGCACTGCTTCATCGTATGACTTTGGTATCAATTCACCGAATTGTTCCAGTTCGTCAGCACAAGTGTCAAAAAAACAGCATTTTCGGAAACTCTTGTGTAATACCCACGCATCCGAGCCACGTACGTGCCTTGCGCCCTTTTTCACCAGGGACCGCCCATGGCATTAGCACAGCGGATAAACGGTACACCCATACCCATCCAACGTGCGGGTATAAAACGCAGCCGAGCCGAGTCAACATCGGAAGTCGACGAGTAGCAATCAGGGCGATAGGACAAATAAAGCAGATGTTATGGGAAGTGTTGTTTTTATCTTCGTGCGTTTTGTTGGGGGTTTTTGTTGTTTCGAAGTGGGGTTTGGGTTTACACATGTCGAATTCGAATAAAAGTGCTGGAGAGAGTAATCGAATGTTGAATGAGAAAAAGATTTGAAGGCACTGAAGACTCATGCCAAACGTAAGAAGAGCTTGCAAAATCGTTGGGCGTGACACGAGAAGCAGTTTCCAAACGCCTGAAAGCATTGAGAGTGCCATATGTGTTGAAGCCACCGACGTGGAAATGCGATTCTTGAATGCCGCAAAAATGGATCCTCAATGACAACCATATGTGAAGGTGGCCAACCCGACACATCGACTCCGAAGCCGACTTTTCTTGATGCGAAAGTTATATTGTTTTAGTGGTGATGCCAGAAAGGAGTGATATATTACGAGCTATTTAATCCTGCTGAAATTAAGCGTTGACAGAAAAACGACCAAAATATGCGTCTAGATACGAATGCGCATTTTTCTATCATGGTATTACCTGTCCTCATGTTGCTACACTGATTTACAAAACTGTGGATTTTAAGTTTTTATGGAACCCGATGAGTTTGCACAATTTGGTGAGTTTAGCAGCGATATCAAAGCTAGACGCGGCGCTATAAAATTTGTTTCTAGACACGCCCTTTGGACTATTTTTTTGTGGGGAACAGTGAAGGACCGATCTTATACCAACAATTCAGAAATGATTCAAGCACTTAAGGCCAATATCATCCAAGCAATCCGTGAGGTACCATCAACAAGGGCTTGGGCGCTATTGTGAAGCCAGCCGAGGCAGCCACTTGAACGAAGTTGTATTTCATAATTTATGGGAATGTTTGTCCTTACTAATAAAGAAATAATAAATGGAAAACAATAAATTTGTTAATTTTATTGCATTTTTACAAAGAAACTCATATTTGGCACACCCTTTATACGATGTTGAAAAACAGGGGTGAGCTAAAGTGGGCTTACGATGCTTAGATGTTTGGCGCAGCATATTGACAAACCTAAATTGTTTATATACATATATTCTTTCATCGTGTGCCATGAAAACACACTTTTCTTTCCTGTGAAGGTTGTGTTCATCGTTCCTCTGTGCTCGTAGAGCTCACAAACAGCTCTCGTCTTGCCCTACAGCGCAGCTTTGTATACCTTCTCTTTCGCTGCATTTATCCTTTTGCATTCATTGTCAAACGACATGTGACACTTTGAAACTCGTCCTATCAAAAGCGTTTCTGATTGCTTGTTGGCAACAAATCCACTGGAACTCTATTAACTTTTCAGAAGCCAAGATGTGTTCACGATTAAAGGTATATCATAAGCGAACAATTTATCAGCACTTCCACGACCTTCGGAAAGAAGGGACTTTAGAAGGGAGGGAGACGAAGGTTCTTTATAGGTACAGAATGGACAAATGCTGTCTTCCAACTATTTGAAAAGAGACCGCAAGAGTAAAGCTTACGCAGCGGTTTTGCTGCTTGGAAGAGCATCTTTTAAGAAGTTTGGGGGGAATACAATCAGAGCCAGCGAATTTGTGCATGTTCAAATCTTTACTCGTAAAAGTAGAATCATCCCAGGAACAGACAGAGTGTAATCTGGAACAGTTGAGCTGGCTGCAAAATATGCCCCAATCAAATTAGTTTGGTCTTAAGAACTTATACCTGAGATGTTCCATCAAAGACTAAGATCCAAAGCAGAGAAGTGCAATATTAACCTACTTGATTTCTCCCAATAATGAGATCAAGATTGGCAAAAAGGCTGTCAGTACATGCGCTAACAGAATAGTGTTATCTATTTATAGCCTTGTTGTTGTCATACTCTTTGAGTACCCCCGTTGACGCTAGTATTCAGTGAATTCAAACTCATAATGCTGAGGAAAGGGGCCGATTAGCTCTGAGTTCAACAGGTGTCTGAATGAGCATTTTTTTTTCTAAAATATCCCGGAAATAAGCGTACAATCAATCTGGACATCATAAAGGAAGAGCTTTTCAACAAGTCACTAAGCCGTAGATTCTTTGTGTCGATGATATTAATACTAGCAACGCTATAATCCAAAAATCTTTTGATGAAACTTTTCGTCAGAGAATAAACCAACATCATTAGGTTAACCCACAAATCAAGTTAATTTGAATTTTAAATCTCGAAAGCACACTCTTAATCACGAGTGTACTCGTACCAGGACACTCCCTCATTACATCACCGTTAATCTTTGTTTATCTTTTATTTTTTCTTCCACAGGGTATACAAGAAAACATCATCCAACTCGCTTCTTACCCTCTACATGGGTAGTAGAGATCTAATATACTCAGAGGGAGTGGTGGATCATTTAAGGGGTGTAATTGTTGTTGATCCCAAGTTCCTTTGTAGCCAGAAGATATACGGACAATTGACTTTAACATTTCGGTGATAATGTCTCCCCATCGACTGCTATAGTTGGACTGATTCAATTTCTTTCCTTTTTTGTTATGCTTTTAGGTACGGAAGGGAAGATGAGGAGGTAATGGGCCTTAAGTTCTGTAATGAAGTAGTGGTGGCCTTAAAACAAATTTGGCCAAGAATGAATTATGACGGAGAGATGACAATTTTACAGGTAAACTGACTATACACATAATTAAGACCGCTCATTAGCTAATTAATAGCGTTTTTCTGCTTTATAAAGCAAGCCTTAGTGGATAGACTGGGACCTGGTGCACATCCGTTTCAGATAGATGTGAGTAGTGTGGCAGCGCCAAGTGTGCAGTTGCTACCTGCAAAAAAGTATTGTGGGGATCCAATTGGAACTAGCTACGATGTTAGAATATTTATGAGTAATTTTCACTTAGCCGTAGACAGGTTATATGACATACCACGCTGACATATCACATCTTTTCCAGCTGATTTAACAGACGAGAAACTACAGGGAAAGACTACAGTGAGGTTAGGTGTTCGAGTTTTGTACAAAATCCCATCCAACTACCAATGTTATCAGCAATCGACTCTGAGCTGCACTTCGACGCAGAAGACTAGCTTGCGAAATAGACTGTCTCCGAAAAATTGTAGGTTTCGCAGTTCGAAGCCCCAAGATGAGAAGAGTAAAAGCACGACGACCATAAATGCAGAATCTGCGACAGTCGATTTGGAACCCACAGACGACCGTCTTAAATCCAAAGTCTACAAGAGTGAACATGAGGTAAATAAAAACTTAGGAATTATTGTTCTTTAAAACCCCCTGTTAACTTAAAACCATCATCAACTCAATCTGCCATTCAATTATGCGATTGTCCTGTATTTTCCAGGGACCTGAAAGCTTTATTGAGAAACCATTCTTATGGACAGAAGGCAATGTCAGCCTGAAGACTTCGTTAGATAAGTGCATCTACAAGCACGGGGAACCAGTTAGCGTAAAAGTACAAATTAGGAATAACAGCCGGAAAGTAGTCCGCAAAATCAGGGTAAGATAGATCCGAAAACATCGCATATAACCCGAAATGAGTTGAAATATTTTTAATTTACATAGATTTTTGCGGTGCAGCATGTAGATGTGTGCATGTTTAGTAATGGAAAATTTAAGAACATCGTGGGCGAAGTAGTGGATAACAACCACGTCAAGGCTAATGACACTTTCAGCAACACGTATAAAATCATACCTACCATAGGTATGTACACAAGTTCCCTAATAACACATTAGATTGCCGCCGATATGGCGAAGCTTCTTGTTTCTTTTTTATGCATTTTTAACTATCGACTATAATCGTATAGAATTTTTCAATAAGGACATAACACTTTTGTCTTTTAATAAACCCCGAAATAATTTTTAATTTTAATTTTCATGGAGGCAAACACCCATTTATTGAGCTTAATTCAAGCTAATATTAATCTCACTTAATCTAACTTAATCCAACTTAGAAATTAAGAAGAACTAAGAAGAAGCATGGAGTGCTGAGGTTAAATCGAAGTAAGGATTCGAACTACCCAAGAAATAGGTTCATTAGAGCCGTATGCAGTACGGGGGTTGGGTAATTAGAAGAGACGGGGATTTCGTACTTTACGAGTGTTAGTGTTGATAGAGACAAAGCTGTAGAGGGAAGACTTAAAAGAATGTCAGATACAGTTCTTCTTTCTTCCAACGTATTCATGTTGATTAGTTTAAGAGGGTCTCGGTAGGGTGGTAAAAGGATTGCACCAGGAGAGACCTCGAGACGTGCTAAACGTAGGAACTTGCATTAGATGTTGTTGATTCTAGAAATTTGAGTTTGTTAATAAGGGGACCACACTTGAGAGGCGTATTCAAGAAGGGGCCGGACAAAAGTTATATAGAGAAATCGGGTAACGAAGCGGTTGGAGAAGTTTTTAGACCATCGCTTCATGAAATCGAGTGTTGAATTAACTTTTAGGATTATGTCGTCGACATGTGCTCGAAAATTTAGCTCTTGGTTACATAATATGCCAAGATCGCGGATAGTCTGAACGGTAGAAATGAGCTGATTATTGAGGAAGAAGAGACGAGGAGGAGGTTTGATTCGCTTACGTGAAAGAGTGATTGATTGACATTTGGAAATGTTAAGCTCCAAGATGACACATAGTGATATGTGGAAATGTTTAATCACGATTTCAATATCAATGGTACGAACGAAAAGAAGTGAACCTAAGTGGCCGCCTTGGGGGACACCAGAGAAAGCTAAAAAAGTTTTTTTTTTTTTAAATTGGGGACTAGTGCTAACAGATAGCATAGAGCACTGCGCCCAGAGTGGGTCTATTGTGCCTGCTAGTCAATTAGACGAGGAGTTCCTCTACTTTCTTAATAAAAATGAAGAAGCCCCTCGTAGGAGCTGAGCCGATACCCTCAGGAGTCATGATTTCTCTGAGGAGGTTACGCTCCTTAAGATGGCAGAGGGCAGCACACTCGCGTTATATGTGCTCTGCAAATTCTTCATCCTCTAGACAGAGTCGACACTCGGTTTCGAACGAGAGGTTAATTTTGTTAAGGGGGTAGTCTCATGTGAACGCATAAATTTTACCTCTTTTTAGGGAATTTTTTTTTATAAGACAAAAAAGATAAAATTCAATAATTTTAATTTTTTTATATGTTTTTATTTATATCTTAATCTGTATAATTTTTTGTTTTTCTTATTTTACATTTTTTATATATTTTTTTTTCAATTAAATTAGACACCAAAAAAAAAGCAGAAAAAGAAAAAAATCTTGTTTTTTTTTTATTAATTTTTTTGTTAAAAATCGTTTAAAAAAATAAGAAAATATTTTCGAAAATAAGAAATTTTGGTACGGCCGATAACCATTAATGAGTAGAAGAACATATATATAAATTTCAAAGCAATCGGTTGAATAGTTTTTTCTTTAGGACCATGATAGTTTTAGAAAATGATGTTTCGAGAAAAATGCGTTTAAAGTTTCAAGAGCAGAATTTTCGTGGAATATTTATCTGCTATGCCTGGATCATACAATAACCCTTCGGTGGCTTCATACGCATCATTTTCTGCCAGTTTTTGTGACCTGAGGTAAGCCCTTGCCTTTTTGGATGCCTCGGACGTGGATCGCTCTGCACGGGTTATTCGTCGTTCATCGTACTCCTCAGCATACGAGTAGGCGTGGCGGCCAATTTGCGTACCGAAAATCTCCGTTATTTTAAGGATGGATGAAAATCATTCATTAAACATACACGCAGCTGTCCATGAAGCAATTTCCAGCGACTTTTTTCCGACAAAATGATGCTTTGGAGCCAAGTTCCAGATGCAACTATTAAATGGCTCGTTGTTGTTCTGAGTTTTTTTTCCCAAGCACCTTTGTATCAGATCATCAGATGATAATTGAATTGGCTTCAAAAAATTTGCTGTTTCTTCATCAAATGCTGGAGGATGTGTGTAAATTTCCTCTGTATTCTCTGCCTTATGTTGTAAATACTTGCACCATGCAATTGAACAGTACGAGTGCTGGGGGTTTTCATCGGTTGAAATGCAATGATAGTACGAATCTGGATTTCTCAAAATAGCCAAACCATAGTATGTAGGTACTTAGCTTAGCCATCATGGCATTGGTCAATGCAAGAGTCGATTTCTTTGTTGCAGCACTAGTCGATGATTCTTTTTTCCATGTACATTTTGTGACAGCAACTTTAAGTGCTTCATCTTTTTGATTATTTTTTGCCTTCTTTTTTTCAGCTTCTTTTTTAGCTTTTAAATCCTGGTTATGTGTCTTTTTAGCTTCTTTCACTCGTCTATACAGTGCTCTTCACTTGATTAGACGCACTAATTTTTTTTACATAAATTTAATTTTTTTTCAAGTGTGTGTAACAATTTTCAAACAATTGCATCTTTTGGAAAGATTAGAAAGGCTTCTTCACAGGTCACATACTGCCTACCTCCTTTGTAAATTTTACGCGTGAGCTATCCCCAAAGATTTTCCATTATATTGAGGTGAGGTGAATAAGGTGGTCGCGGCAACAATTCCACATTTTCGTTGTTCATAGTTCATAGTTCTTTCATCGTTGGCAAGAAAGTTTTTGACTACACGAGCATTGTGGATTGGCGCATTATCTTGTTGAAATAACCACTGTAGAAGTCCGGACAGTTCTTTCATAGCGAGGAAGGCTGATTGAAAAAGGACTTTGCATGAAACTCCCGTCATTTTGTTGGAAACGAAAACAAATTCGAACGCCCCATAATACGAAAACGCTCTTCAAGTCATTACTCCTCCTTGCCTCGAATTGTGACGTGTCAAAAAGTTTCCTATTTTTTAAGATCATGGAAGTAGTAGTTGTAGCCATCAAGGTCATCCAAATTAATTTTTTTTTTTCATCTGAAAAAACAACATTTCACCAATTTAGCGCTCTTTCGAAGTTGCTATCCCTCGTCATGTGAAGGCGTGCGAATTCCAACTGCTGTTCTTTTCTTACGCCGTTTAGTGAGGGCGTTTTTTTTTTTAGCTTTTTTTAACTGTTGTTAACAGTTGTTGTGCTGGCAGTTATCCCCGTTTTTTCTTTTATTTTGCTGGTGCATACTGCTGAATTCGACGCGATTCTTAGAATTTTTCTTTTGTCCTGGGGTGTTAAAGCGGTTTTTGTCCTTCCCTTATAATTTTTACCTTATGAACCACTATTTTTAATATAATTTCTTGCGACACGGTCACTTCGGCCTATTTTTTTTGCAATACTTCTCATGGAAAACCCTTCGGAATGCAACGCGTCAATTTTTTTTCCTTTTTCTTCCGCGATTAATTCCCCATTTTGGATTTAAATCAATAGCAAATACTCCTTACTGCTTAAACTTTGTAGCTAACTCAAATCTACGTAACAGATCGCGACCAATTAACTAATTTAACGCGTGCCTAATCATGTGTGTCTAATCATGTGAACAAAAAAAATCAGAACTTTTTCATACAGCATAGGCAAGAAAGAGAATAAACACCCGTTAACTTCCACTCACCTACCATTTGTTTGTGTTTTTTTGTTGAGAACTTAATAATCTTTCCAAAAGATGCAATTGTTGTTCATTGTGATGTTCATACCACTTCAAAAACTCGTCTGACTCTTACCTGCCAATCCATTGCTCGCATGCTTTACACACTTTTGATTTGACAATTAAATCTACAATTTTATTATAATATTTCCCTATCAAAGAAACAACACCCAGCAGTGAGGTAAAACCACGCTTGGCTCACGATCCATCACCAGAAACCATGATTTTATCTTCAGCACAACCGTTTTCAACATTTAATTTTTTTTCTTCTGAAACGGCTTTTTTGAAAACAGTATCAACTACTGCAATATAAATTTGGTCGAGCATACCATAATATCCATTTTTACTATTGTAATTCCATTACACACGTCCATTAGCGAACAAAATAAATTTATTCCAGCCAGACCGACTCCAAGTAGTCGCATAATAAACACAAAACGTCTATTGATTTCGTAAGCATTTTTGACAATAGGAGAAGAATCGATGTCAAATTCTTGGCACGAACACTTTACACACAACTTGATTTGAGATTGCAAAGCTGTAAACACTAGCGAGAAACACAGAAAGCTGTAACTGAATCCTTCGCCAATCGGTGCATCAAAATCACTCTTGTCTATTAATTTTTCAGCTAATGTGCTCACAAACTCGGTATCGGTTTCAGCAGTATACTGATTCCCTCGAAAACAGCTTTTTCCTTCTTATTGCCCTGGATATCTTGTGGAGCTTCTCGAGTCTTTTCGATCCATTTTTTTCCTGCTTGATGTTGGCACACAGAGCATCAAAAGTGTACAGCTAAATTCGTTCTAGGATTTTATATATATTCACGACAAAAATGTATGTACACTATTCCACATATACACAGGTAGGTAATAAAGTTGACCGTCAGAAACTCCGTATGCAGGTATAAAAGACTAGTGACAACAATAAAAGGGTAGCAGCTGCAGACCTGGCGCGTCGGCGACTATGAGTTGTTAAATACTAGGAATTTCGGTCTGAATTTTTCACAGCAAATTTTCGATAGGTTTTACTATCTAGTTACTAATCGATTTTGCGAAGTAGTCACATGAAACTACCCCCTTAAGATGATATCTCAGACTACAGTGCCCGAAGTGGAGCTGACCAGTCTTCTGATATCGACTCTATTATATTTAAGAATATTGATAGAGTGTTTGTTCAGAGGCCGTATGAATCTCGTCGATTGTTGGTGTCCTTGAACGAGTTTCGAAAGCGCATGAGTGGCGATTTATTCCACTTGTCTAAGAGAAAATTAATCTTCGACTTGGGGATTCTGCTGAAAGATTCGGCACCTATATACCTTTCGCTAGAACCTTTGACATTTAGCAAGGAATCGCGCTTTCCCAAGTTGTGCGATTTGGGATCTGTATCTTAAATCTGTTGTCTAAGGTGGACGTCCAGCGCAGGAAGGTGCGGTAGGATGTATGTTTGTGACCCAATGGTCTACATAGCCGATCCGTTTCAGAGCGAAGGAGCACTACATTGCAATCATTTTGCATTTTTAATAAAAATGTGCAGTGGAGTAATTCCGATCAGTGCCTCTTGGGCAAGTTGGCATGGCGCCTGTAATGCCGAGACATACTAGCCTCTAAGGGCGTTGAATTTTAACTGTTGTAGTTTTCTGATCGAATTTTGTCCACCACACAGCCGACGCTTAAGTTTCCTAGCGAGTCGGTTGGTTGATAGGTCTTACTATCGCGATATATAACCAGTGGGTTAACTTAGGTTTCAATCCTCAGGTTTTACCGTAGGTGCTTTGACAGTCCCAGAGTGCCTTAGTCGCCTTTGCAAGTTTGCTTTTGATGTTGGAGTTCCAGTTAAGTTTACGATCAAAGTCAATACCTAGATATTTGACTTCTTCTGAAAATCGAATGTTTGTATCGTTTAGGACGGAACAGGGTTGTATTTTCCTCCTTTTTGTAAACGGGCCTAAGGATTTTATTTGGGCTTATCGATAAACGCTGTCTGCTACGCCAGAGAACTGTGAGAGAAAGAAAGAAGCAGAGGAGGATGGAAGTTATCGAAAGGAAAGGAGACAAGGTGAGACTGTAGAGTTGAAGGGATCAGGTGTGATTATGAGGACTAGTTATCTGCCCATGTAGCTTAAGACTCTTCTAACTTGACTAAAGTTTGAATCTCTAAGGCTCTCCAAGAAGAGACATTCTCTGGCAGAAGGGGGATTGGCGGCAATATAAAACGATTGATCGTCAGATTGAGCCCATTTGAGACGTGGAAAATTGAAGTCATTTGAATTGAATCAATTATTTGCTTGATCGTATTAATGGTTGATAGGATTCAATAGGTTGTGAAGGCAAGATATAGAAACAAATGAGTCTTCTGGGGTAGCACAGTCTTAATTGAAACAAAGTCGAGAAATGGGGCGGTGATATAGTAATAAGTAGAATTACGGACGGCTAGTAGGACGCCTCGATAAGAGCAACCCATAGTGGGTCGACTGAGTTTGTCATCGCGATAAACGTTAAAATTTGATGGGAACAGTTCGAAGTTATTCATGCTGGGAATCAGGATCGTTTCAGTCAGAGCAAAGATTTGAAAGGGTAGAGAATGGGACTTTTGGAAAACAGCTTGGCTCTTAGATCGAAGACTTCTTAAATTCTGTTAATAGAATGTAAGAGGGAGATTTTGACGCAGTGAGGGGGTTTCCGGAAGAGAGAGAGAATAAGAGACGAACAATTTATTTATAGCTCTAATATGTTGAAGATGCGTAATCGTTTTATATTAAAAAATTCGTGATATCTGATGAAGAGGTTCTTGAGGCTAGCGAAGTCCATGGGGAGACCTTTCTGTTGAATGGACCATGATGCTTGTGTTTGTTTTACCTAGCAAACCGAGTCTGATTTACAGTGGAGATATTTGTCATGTTGAATAAAAGCAGGAAATCTGAAATATTTGTTTTACTTATTTTCTATTGTACCTCATCCCAGATGAGAGACTAGCACGACTTCTATACTATAATACACTTTTTACCATATAACACCATATTAACCATTTTGTGTGTTTTTTTCTTACTTAGGTTCCACTAAAAATTGGATAGCAGTGGAGTCAAAGTTCCCATACGCCCACGTCACAGAATCCCCTTCAACGAATAATTACAAATTAGCGTCCAGTACCTTCCAGGACTTGGCGACCAAAGACCGCAATGTTTTTGCGATTTATGTTACCTACTACGTTAAAGTAAAACTATCCCTAAGTGCATTGGGTGGTGACATGTCGCTTAAGCTCCCCTTCATTCTGGGCTATATTGGCGACGATCAAAAATTACAGGAACATACAAGCGATGCGGACAAGTTGCTAGACGAAATTATTTCAAAGGAAACCACACCCCACCGACGAAGATCAAAGACAGATAAAGCAATCGCTGAAACGCGACTGATTGCGCTTGACTCTCCGAAACTAACAAGTACTCAAGAACGGGCAGACCGGTCACAATCTTCTCGCACTACCTCTATTAAAGTAGATATTCACAGGGAAAAGTAGCCAGATATAAATCAATTTATATATAGATATAGAATGTATACACATGTATTGTAACTTTATATTAATCGTAGGCTCTCTGTAAATTGAACACTCCTAAACTCAAGACTGTCCTTCGCGACAGTCAACTCTCTCAGCTATTGCAGTAGTCAATCAATCTCAATAAATTTATATTTAACTACAATTGGTTTTAGTCTTTCTTATGGTTGAGGGTGTTTCATTTTTCATTTTGCGGAGAGAACTTAAAGATTTTTCCACTGCGAAAGGAAGAACCGTGGCACGACTTATTCCAACCACATTAAAGGAATTACATAAATTGGGTCCAAGATTGATGAACAGACGGTCCAAAGGGAATGGACCAAGTGATGGGCGGACGGCCCGAACACAGTGGATGCGACAGGTACTCCCAACAACGACTATAAAGGCTGCGTCCCAACCTAAGGTAATGTTGTTAAGCAAAACTAATACAAAGAAATAGTAACCCAAATGGTAATGTATCGCCCTTAGAACGGGTAGCCCAATACCCCCTAGGGATCAGGTAAAATTCTAAGATTAGGGTAGTCACTTAAGCACAGCCCAAACGAGGGGTAAGACCTTTTTTAATAAGTGTAAATTATAATTTTAATTAGAGAACGGCAATGAATGCGATCCAAGAAGTATACTTAGAAGTACTTATGCTTGAGCTGTGATTGAACAGGGCATGACACAAAGGATTGAAATTAATCTCGAGACGACAGTCAAACGAGACGAATAGTGACGTGCAACAAGATATATTACGTATATAAGGGACCTACAAAACGAAATTGAGCTAAGGATCGGCGAAGACGAACTTGTCAAAAGTAGTATGAAGGACCGCGGTTCTTTGCTTTATGTTATGTTAGGTAAGTCAACTGTCGGAGGTTATCTTCTCATCAGTGTTGGAACGATCGACAAAGGCAACTTGTAGATTCATGGAGTGGTTGAAGCTGGCTGATGTTTTCGCGTTTTTCCGGTCCCTTAGAGTCTCTTCCCGGAGCGCCCCCTCTTGACTTCCTGCTTCAATCTCGACACAATGTGTCCTTTGGAGCTGCTCGGTTGCTGTGCGCTCTTTTCGACAGTGGCCGGTTGTGTCGGCTGTTGTCAAATCGATTTTGGGACATTGAGTTTGGTAGGGGCTCGCCTGTGTTCTCTCGCCTGTGTCCGTTTTAGCAGCGTGAGTGGAGTGGGAGCTACTCGTAGTTTCTTCTCGAACTTGGCTACCTCTTTCCTGTTCTTCTATATCAAGAACTCTTTGCGCTCGGTTAGCGTTGAGGGGTCTCTAGCGCTCATCTTTTTGATAAATTACATCGGCCTCTTGTAGTCGTTCTTTGCCCTTTGGGCCGATGTTTTTGCACTAACCGTTCCTTCAGGTTTGCCTGTGGCCTCAGGGTCGATCCTTTCTTCCAGCAGCTGAACCTCAGTTTCAGGGTCCACTTGCATGGTGTTGCTAACCTGTGATGAAGCCAAGGATTCATCGTCGGTAGCGGTACCAATCTGTAGCCTCTGAAGGAGAGTCGGTGACGCTGTCATCTGAATCGATTACACCTTCGGCAGTGGCAACCTGAGCTGCTTGCTTTTTCAGAGGATGTATTTTATTATTTTCTTTTGTTTCTTCTTTTTTGTTATTATTCATTTTTTGTTTTTTAAGAATGTGTATTCCCACAAGTAGCGCAGGAATGGGTGGTCGGCAGTATACAGGCCTCCAGGATCAAGTAGCCTGATCCAGGAGGTTGCCTGGTATCCTGGATACACCATTAACGACTGGGCTATTAAAAACTGGGCCCCCAGCCTGGTTGACTCTTGCCACGGTACGGTTTACACCTTAGTCCAGCCCAGGGGAAGGGAGAGGAGTGGCGAGGATACACGGGGTAGGGAGGAGGAGGTGATGGCTGCAGCTTAGCTTCATGTCTCGTCATAAAGAGAAAAAAATCACCTTGGTCAGGTCACTGACGAGCACGCGGGCATCACCGACGAGCACGCGGGCGTCACCGACGAGCACGTGGGCGTCACCAACGAG
The DNA here is from genome assembly GCA_958301585.1 of Merodon equestris. Lineage (NCBI taxonomy): Eukaryota > Metazoa > Arthropoda > Insecta > Diptera > Syrphidae > Merodon > Merodon equestris. The sequence continues at coordinate 7,836,314 of OY284413.1, read as the reverse complement.
CACGCAGGCGTCACCGACGAGCACGCAGGCGTCCCCGACGAGCAGGGGACGTCACCAACGGGCACGCGAGCGTCACCAACGAGCACATTGACCCCTCTAGACGTTTTCTTAAGGTTTCCTGAAGTCGCAAGTCTATGCAAATAAACCACGATCGACCGATGCCCTTAAGGTTAACATTACACAAGCTATCGATTAAATTCAGCCACATCTATGCTGAAGAGTCATTGAAAATTGGACCACTCGGATCCGCGCCTCCATAAGAAGCCGAGGCGGGCATTTGGATGATGTCATATTCCATACGTAATGGCATACATGGGCCTTTAAAAAAAAACGATATTGTTAGTAACTCACACATAGCTTGTTTTATTCCAGTTCAACTTCTACCGCCTACTGAAAAATCCTTTATACATATATCAGTGGTTTACTTGGCTCAACTGACTGCACTTGTAGTAAAGTCCTTCTAACCATCCGGTGTCGAAAGCTTTTCCGAGTCAGTCAGATAGGTATCCGTTCACTGGTTCTTGCATTTGTTCCATTGCGAGTTCCGATGCGAGTTTTGACGCGTCATGATTAGTGTCATGCCCCGCTCTGAAACCGAATTGATTATCCGGAATGATTTTATTATCTTCAAACCATTAAGACAGTGCTCTAAGGACCACTTTCTCGAAGAGCTTGCTGATACTCGTACACAAGAACTCGGCCTTTTCATGTCCTCAGTTTTGACTGCGACTCTATTATTGATCATATGGATTTCTGCTCCGATTTAAATCCCTGACACAAGTTCACGAGCGGCTCTTGTATTGCGATGCAGCACCGCCTTGTATGCCTCCTGTCCACTTGAGATCAGGCACGGTGTGACGGTCTCTTATGAATGCTTTTCGATGCCAAATGTTGATGGTCTGGTTCGACTTTATTCTATCTAATATATTCGTAGTCGCATCTTTGCTGCAAACAAGGTGGTAGTTCGAGTCAATTTTGACTCCTCAGAGGTCTGTTAGTTGTTTCAATTTTTCTGTTAAGTACGGACCAATGACGCCGCCGCGCCGTTGGCGCAAAATCCACACCAAACGGTAACTTTTTGAGGATACATTGTTACCTGGTAAACCTTGTGTGGGTTGGTGTCGTCCCATATACGGCAATTTTGCCACCCATCAGAAAATGTGCCTCGTCGCTAATGATGATATTTCGGCCAAAAAATTAGCTCCTCTTGATCTATGGTTATGAGGTCCTAGGGCAGTTGGATCATGTGGGACTTTAGATCTAAGTCCTGACACAAAATTCGCCAAGTTGAAGTCTGCGAAAGGCCAAGTTTTTTGCACACTGAGGAATCGACTGCCTCGGGTTCTGCTGTACGCTTTCACGGATCGCGGCGAATTTCTCTGTTGGCTGATTGATTATCGAACCGGTAGATTCAAATTTGGGCACCAAACGTAGAAGAGTCGACTGTGAAGCACCATTACGCCTACAGTAAGACGGGTGCAATCCGCGTAACGCTTCCACTAAAAAACACTCATTTTGATAGCATAAATTTATTATTTGGACTTTTTACTGTTCAATCGTGTAACTTGCCACGGCGATTTGGCATTAGTAACAACAGATTTGACAGGTGTCACCAAAACAACAAGGCCGTCGCAGGCCGGCAAAATCTACCCGTGCCAATTGAGCAACCCTTCAGTAGGGTGGTAACTCCGTGTCATATAATAAGCAAAATACCTGTAATTTTTTTCTTATAAAACTTGTACTGTACAGCAACGTCGGCTTGGTCGGGTGCCTACGCCTGAAAACGCTAATCTTAGTCTTTGAGTCCAAACCCGGCGGACGACGCAGCTTAGACTGACCAAATCTCTGGTGATGGACACAGAAGGAAAGGGGACAGAAGGGGGCTTCAACCAATTGGGTATGCGACACTGTAAGACCGGGCCCCTAGCCCTAGTCCACAATCTCACTCCTGGTGATCCAAGATCTGATCGGACTATCTGCCACACGATGAAAAAACAAAAAACAATATTTAATATGGACAGATTTAATGCACATTGCACAAGTACACGCATCATTATAACGCGGGCAGGTTTAAAAAAGTTTAATTTTATTCACATCTCGTGGCAACAATATAGTAAAGATTCATTGTAATTGGTTAATGTTCAATATCCTTCGTCCGAAATCTCAATATTATAATCAGTATACTTCATTTTTAAAATGTCTTTCGACACCCCGTGGTCGGCCTTGCCGTAACCCTGTAATGAGGTAAATCCGTAAATAAAATCTAATCGCATGCAGTAAAACGTTTATCTTACCTGAGAGTAACCATAAACCTTAATGAGTTTCGCGTCCGGGTTATGCTCTATGCGTCCTCCTCCCAGACATTCGGTTTCCAAGCCAAGTCCTTTACATGACGCGCTCACCCTGTCATAAATGTCAGCTAAAAAGGGACAAAAAGCATATATTAATTCGTATTTTTATTCATCATAAATCCAAGCTTAAAAACGAAGGGGTGGGAGGTAACTGGTGCAACATAATTAATGTCGTTATTTCATATAAAAAAATCATACAGTAGGCTATCAGTCCTATTTCATTAAATATTTACTTTAGACACTTAAACATTATTAGGAATCCGTCAGTTTGTAGATTGTTTGGCCCCTGGATAGGGAGCTAGATAGGCCAAGTCATGTCTACTATTGAGTCACACTCGGATAAATGCCAATTTGGATTCCATTTCATAATTCGGGGAGGTTCTTTCCGTGATGGTTAAGGAGTATGTAATGTGTATATGGTTTCCATTTATCGAGGAAAGAGGAAGAGGTATAGGACGCGTTTGACAAAACAATGGATGAAAGATTCGACAATTCCTCATCCTTCGACGAGAAATCGTCCTCGAAATAGAAAAAGAGGCGATATACGAGTATATGCTAGCAATAGGTTCATATGCCTTGTTTTAGGATAGTAAACTTCTATAGCCCAAAAAGTATAATCGGGAAATCCACAACATTCAAACACAAGAGAATACAAAAGGCTTCATGGATACTACCGGATGGAGTACTGCGTAACCAAATTGATCATTTGCTGATAGATAGAAGACACCATTCCAACATATTAGATGTTAAAGCATACAAAAGAACGGAATGCGATTCAGACGAGATCCTTATCATCGCCAAAATTAAAAGCTGGATCCATTTTCACAGAAGCGGATCACAATGAGGTATAAAAAAAATTGAACGTTGAAATGTTAAAGGACTCTTAACCAGCGCCAATAACAGGAAGAAATTAGCAACCGGATTACACCACTAGATGGCATAGAAAGTAAGTAGGTTGAAGTGACTACCCAACTATGCGCGTCAGGGTACAATTAGCGCTTACACGCCGTTTTGATGCCTCAAAACATGTGAAACTTGATTGATGTTAGGAATGGCCAAGCTGAGTTAGATTACCTCTGAGAAGTCATCGAGAAATGATTTGCCAAAGACGAGGAACCTGCGACTTGCCTACGCAGGGCATTCGAAGAGAAATTGTGCAGGGTTTCCTCTGCGTGGGTATTGTGACAACTACGGCAGTGGGTGTTAGACCGGATGCCTATTCTGGCAGCGTAAGATCCTATAAGCCAATAGCCCGTACTGACCGTCATGATTCTAGCTATGTTGGAGCGGTGTCTATTGAGGAAGTTGTTCGTTTTGTTTTTTTGAATAAGAGGACCAGGTTTGTCTGAATACCCTGCATCTAGTTGATTTAGGGCAAATATAATAGGCTATGTTGAAGAAGTCTTGCCTTTGAGAAGATTCAGCGACAGACCCACAGTTTCAGTGAGAGAGTTTGTGGTGGCTCCGAGCTTGGCTAACTCACCGGGCTCTCTCATTACCATCTATGTTGATCTGTCCTGGAACTCAAAGGTATGTGATATCAGTCCAGCCGCCAGCTCGTTTAATTTCTTTCTTGCATCAGTTTAGAGAAGGTTTTGGCAAACGAAAGAGCTCTAATAGCGCGTTGTTTGTCGCTACAAATAACGGTGGGTGTGTCATTGGGACTGCGTTGAGTATTTTGCACACTTCCTGAATCGCTAGCACTTCAACTTAAAAAAGACGGAATGAATTCGAAATACTTAGTTGCATGGAGATGGCATCGAAACTAATGACGAAACAGTACCGGTAGAAGCAGTATGGTCAACAATAAAAAGTGTTGTAAAGGATGCAGCGGAAAATCAATTAGGCTATTGTAAAGGGCTTTAGTTCGACTAAGAAGTCGGGTAAAATACTGAAGAGATCACGCGTACAACATATAAGACAAAAAGGGACAAAAGAAAAGACTTGAAATTCAGGAAGAATGTACGGCGAAAAACAGGCGAGCAATGTATGTAGGGATAAACGTTGTACGAAAAGGTCAGAGTTGCAGCCCAATGAAGGAGATATTTCAAAATACAAAACTGCAATTTTTTTCATAAAACTGCTGTTGGCGAGTTTTTCACCAGCAATATCGTTCGCCATGAACAGGAACCAAAGGTAATCACTTAGCTGTTTTTGATGCAACAACCCCAAAATCAAGCTCCCGAAGCTTGTGGCGAGTCACTATTGAAGTGTGTGGACAATTCCTCTCCTATTGGCCAAAACATTCCAATTGATGACAGTTTTTCCAATTGGGGGACGATCAAAGTAGATGATTACCTGTTAATCACACTAAAAACACAGCAAAATCGTCAATCCTGTCTTGGTCACCATTTGCTAAAAAAATATTTTTATCTTTACCGATATTCATCTTTGTCGCTCGCTGAGATAAACCCGAGCCAATCAATCATAAAATTGTTAAAGGAGGGTTTTTAGTAGCTCATCTTTCTAACGGCATCTAGTGAACGTCCCATAGGACATTTACTAAAGTCATGTGTTGTGTTCTTTACAGCGTGTAAGTACAATAAATGTCAGTTGTTTTTTTTTTTAATTCGAACGTCTCATTCTGGTTTCTGAATGAAACTATCCCCAAGGAATGGAAAATCCTAGTCATCACTTCCGTTTTTAAGAAGGCTGACCGAATACAGTGCAAAAATTACCGAGGAATATCACCGCTAGCAAGTTATGCTGATGATATAAAGGAAATGCTAGATGCTTATCACAAATGAGCAAGGCGAAAGGTTCCAAGATATTGCTGCGACAGAGAAACGGTACCAAGGAAAATGAGAACCATCAATGTTGGCAGCTTATTGCTGGTCGCTTATAAGAGAGACTATTCTATACTATACTATTCAACCGATTGCTTTGAAATTTATATATTCTACTCATTAATGGTTATATCGGCCGTACCAAAATTGCTTATTTTCGAAAATATTTTCAAATTTTTTTTAAACGATTTTTAACAAAAAAAAAAAACAAGAAATTTTTCTACAATCCGCTATTTCTTTTTTCTTCAAGGAATTTGTTTAATTTTTGTAGAGCCGATAGCGACAGACCTACTGAACAATAATCCATTCGATTTTTTTTATTTCAGACAACATGAACAGCCGCTATTTCCATGACCAGTGACCTGCTTTTTTTTTTTTTTTTGGCGTCTAATTTAATTAACCGTAGACCTACGTTGGGGTCGCTTTCGACCAAAATGTTTTTTCTACGTCTAATATTTTAAAAACTAATTATTATTTGTAGCTGTTTCTTCATGGTTTTGTTACTTGGGCTATTACATATCCAAGTATAACCGTTTTATATTGTTAGCTCTAAGATGGCTTTGCATTTTTTGAATTTGTGTCATTTCTGTCAAGGTGGTCGTTCTCGACCCATTACATGCCAAAGCGTTTTCTTTTTTTCAAATTTCAATGTGATTTCATAACAAACGAAAGTGGAAGTATAATAATTCTTTTTCTTTCAAATACAATACAAAAGTTTATTTTGCTAAAATGTCGAGTTGTTCTTCAAGTGATGATTTTTCTTCGGGTAGTGATGAAGATTTGGGCCTGAAGTCGAAAGTGCTTTTGAAGAGTATGATTCAAGTGCATCAGACAACGAGAGTGATAATACACCTGGGAATTCAGGGGAAAACGATCTGTTATTTGTTTCAAATAACAATACAATCTGGAGCCCAGTTCCGTTGAATACATCTGGTAAGAATGAATGGTTTGTTTGGTGGTCTTTGACTCAAGTTTGTAGTTTTAGTCGCTCGCGCTCCTTCCGAAAATATAATCAGTATGAAACCAGGTGTAACTCGTTACGCTATTGCTCGAGTTGATGTTTTGGTGGATTCATTTTTACTTCTTTTCCCACCTCACATTGAAAAAATAAAAATCGATAATACAACAATTTTGGTTGCTCCAAGTTTGGTAAGGAACATAAGGAAATGAACAGAAGCGCGCTACATGCATACGAGTATTTGGGGATTTTGATTCTTGCGGGTGTTTACAAGTAAAATATACGGAGGGTACTTAGCATCACCGCCAGTACCGCAAGAGCAACTAACTATCGTGTAAGCAGACACTACATTCTAGTAGACGACTACTGTCGAAATTTCGTGGTTTTGTTTTGACCGCGTGTGGAAGCGGGAGTGGCCGCGGATTTTAGAAAAATGGAAAAAGAACAATATCGGTCGGTGATTCGATTCTTGTTTTTGGAAAGGAAATCGCGCAGCGAAATTAAAGAGCGTTTGGATGCTGTGTACGGTGACTCTTCTCCTTTGTAGGCGACCATCAAAAATTGGTTTAACGAGTTTCAACGTGTTTTTTGATGAGCCACGTCTAGGTGCCCCGAAAACGGCTACTATGGAGGATAACGTAACAAAAAACCAAGATCTCGTATTGGCAGACCGCCGATTGAAGGTGCGCGAGATAGCTGAGACAGTAGGCATTTCAAAGGATCGCGTGGGTCATATCCTCCATGAAATTTTAGGCATGAGAAAGCTGTCGGCGCGATGGGTGCCGCATTTGCTCACTCCGGATAACAACCGCAACCGTGAGACCACTTCAGAGCAGTATTTGACGCTGTTTAAGCGCAATCCGAAGGAGTTTCTGCGGCGTTTCGTAACAGTCGACAAAACATGGATCCACTGGTACACACCAGAGACCAAGAAACAGTCGAAACAATGGACTTCACCCGACGAACGTGCTCCGAAGACGGCGAAGACTGTCCCATCGGCCGGAAAGGTGATGGCCACCGTTTTCTCGGATTCACAAGGTGTGATCAACATCGACTACCTGGAGAAAGGCACAGGGCTGTACTATGCCAAATTATTGGGCCGATTCGACCCCGAATTGAAAAAAAAAAACGGCCCCATTTGGCGAATAAAAAAGTGCTCTTCCACCATGATAACGCACCGGCTCACACCTCCGTCCTCGCCACGGCCAAATTGGTCGATTTGGGCTACGAACTGCTGCCCCATCCACCGTATTCTCTAGATTTGGCCCCGTGCGACTTCTTTTTGTTTCCAAACTTGAAAAAGTCACTCGCCGTTAAAGAAGTTGGAGCATCGCTAGGTCAAGTGTATCGAGCTAAAAGGAGACTATATTGAAGAATAAATCGCCATTTCTCCAAAATGTTTGTTTTTCTTTTGTAGGGTAAGTACTTATCGGACCACCCTCGTATCGCCGCAATTTTTTTTTTTTATGAATTTGTTTTTTTTTTTTGTAGATCAAACACAAAGCGAATCGAAGATTTATTTGATGCTAATTTTGGTCGACCTATATTCCGAGCAATTATGTCCAAAGAAACTTTACAATATTGTACAAACGTTTTAGGTTTCGAGGACCCAGCCAATCGTAGAAAAAATCAACAAACGGTAAGCGATAAATTTGCTCCTGTTCGCAATTTATGGGACAAATGGGTCGAATTGCTGCATCTATATTACAACCTATCCCCATGCGTAGCAATTGACGAGCAATGCTCATTCAGGCAATACATGCCGAACAAACCTGAAAAATACGACTTAAAGTTCTGGGTTTGCACTTGTGCTGAGACTTCCTACGTTTGGAAGATTAAGAAAGAGTGTTCGTGCTGCAGCGGAAAAAAATCAAGGCAAGCGTGTGGTTCTGGACCTAGTTAATGGATTGAAGGGTCACAATGTTACAATGGACAACTTCATTTCTTCCTGCGACTTAGCGCAAAAATTGCTACAAAAACATTTGTCCATGGTGAGAAAAAATAAGAGAAGTATACCCCAAAATTATTAATAGAGAAAAACCAACCACTGTTCCAATCCACATTCGCTTTTACGGACACAACACTTGTCTCATACATCAGTAAAAAATAATAAGTGCACTGTCGTCCAAAGCACGATGCCTCACGGTGTTGGTGTGGGGCCTGAGCTTAAAAAGATGCCTGAAATCGTGCAGTTTTACAATAAAACAAAAGGCGGTGTTGACAATGCTAACACAATGTTATCCGGCTTCAGCGCAAAACAAATCGTTGGCCAATATGCGTTCTTGCGAATATCATAGATATTTCTGCTTTGAATGCTTTTATCGTTTTCGCCCGGATCGATCCAGGGTATCAAACATCGAGAGGAAAGCAAAGCCGCAAAAAAAAATTTGCATGACCTGGGTATCGAGTTGACAAGAGATTATATCTCGAAGAGGTCCTCATCTTCTCTTGTACTTCAGACAACAATTGCTAACGATGAGACCGAAAATGCAAGCACGTCTGCAAAAAGACAAAGATTTTTATCGCCCCAACCGAAAAAGCGTGAACGATGTGCGTTTTGCGTGGACGGAAATGCAGAAAACAAGGAAAATAAAACAGAACTTGTCTGCTGTGGATGCGGAAAAAAATATTTGTAAAAATAAACACAACCGTAATGTGTTAAATGCCTGGAAAATGTTTAAAACCACAGAATTACCTCCATTTTGATTCATTTTTTTGGATAAATCGTACCATGAAATATTGTTTTTTTTTTCGAAGAAATGTTAATTTTTGTACTTTCTTTCTTTATAAAATATATGAGGGTCGAAAACGACCCTAAACGTATGTCATCGATTGCTGTTTGGTTTCAAAGTGATCACCAAGTGTAACAAAAACATTTCCTGCTCTGCTTGGAGCTTCTCGAGATTCATCCTCAATATGTCGACTCGTTTTTCCTACTGCTTCGGTTAATATTCTAGGTACCCTACGTACAGAGATCACTTTTATATGCAAGGATTCTTTGAACGCTGCCTGTGACCTGTAGGAGATCCCAAAATTATGGCCGATTCAGGAGCAACACATTGAAGAACTACCCTGCTATATAATGGAATCTAAATGAAGACAACGGCCGAGTAACAGCTATAAAGTGGAAGAGGAAGAATAACCCAGATTTTTAACGGTGTCCATTATACAGAATAGGAAACTAATAGCAACAGATGACCTTAACTAGAAAAAGAAAACACGCACGCCAAACAACAACCAGAAATGCATCATTTTACTCACAATGCCACTGTGCGGCCGAATATCCACGAACGATATTTTTACTTGGCTCCGATCCATCGGGCTGCTCCTTGCCGTATACCCTTATGAGGACATATTTGAAAATACCCTCGTCGATCTCGACTGGCGGTACGGCTTCTAATTTGGCATCAACCATTTCACAGAATACACGAATAGCTGTTGTTTAAATTAATATAAAACAATTATCAAAGAACTTGCAGGAACTAAGCAGCTTACGAGAGATGTAAATTTTCTTTAGTTGACGGGTGAAGATGCCGGCAGCTGATTTAAGCATTCTTATTTGTACTAGATTAACTGTCAAACCACTCGTGCAATGAGAGGGAAAAACAAATGTGAAAATATCCTTTCGGAAAATCTATCAGCCACGATATTATATTATTTTCATAAGGATTACCGATTGAGGAGCATTTTTTCATCATATTGCCAAGGTTAGACAAAAAAAAAAGGATTTTTGTCGGCTCGACCCGTCATCTCTCACATTTTTCTTATGTCGGGGTAGCCCTCGTTACCTGAACGTGGGACATTAAGGGAAATTTCAAAAACATTTCGTTTGACATTGACATCAACGGGCGGGATTGCATATAAAAATTGTGTATTTTAAATTCAAAATTGAATTCACCAGTTATTATCATTTACAATCATGTCAGTGCATTATAAATTCAAAAATACACTAACCCAGTTCGAGACAGTTAAATTTAGCGAGGATTCAATATCATTAAGTGACTTTAAACGAAAAGTAGTGGAACAAAAGCACCTGAGCCATATCAACGATGACCTGAAAGTCATCAATGCCGAAACCAAACAGGAGTACAAAAACGATGCCACGATACCGAAGAACACATCCGTGATAGTATCCAGAGTCCCGCTTACTCCCCAACCGAAAACCAACAAGAAGGTCTCCGCACCAAAGCCAGATGTTCGCAACACAAAGGACCCAAGGAACAATAGAAAGCCATTATCTGGGGATGATTTGGTTATAGATTTGTCGAAACTAAACATAAGCGAGGAAAAGAAGATTGAAGTTATGATACAGCAAAGCGCTGCAGTCTACGACCCGAAGACATATAAGAAACTACCGCCCAGCACTAATGTCCCGCCCCCCAAGAGCTACCAATGCAAACGTTGCCACCTATCGGGGCACTGGATACAGAACTGTCCCATTATTGTCATGAGCAAATTGAAATATACAGAAACGCGAGGGAAAGCTGGCATTCCTAGGTCTTTCCTTCAAGAAAAACAAAATCCAAATCATTCGAGTCACACTATGGCTAAGATTCAGGAGGAAAAGTCGATCCAAATCCCTGAACATCTGATCTGTCCCATTTGTAAGGACATATTTGTTGACGCAGTCATGATTCCCTGCTGCGGAAACTCGTTTTGCGATGACTGCATACGAAACTCTATACTCGAAACCAAGGACAACGAATGTCCTTCGTGCAAGGAAACCGACATTTCCCCGGACGATTTGATACCAAACAGGTACTTACGTAAGACGGTCGTGTCTTTTAAAGCTAAAGGTGGTGCTGTTCACCACCCCATCACCACATCTAACAAAACAGGGGATTCAAAGTGAATTATTGCCTCAAGAGAAGGAAGGAGTCAGACAATAAATAATCGACATATCACTATTTTACTATTAGCATATCAGAATATAGAATATTTACCCATGTAAAGTGAACTAATATATTTATAAACGAGTTAAACAACCGTGAGAGAGCGTTTTGTATTCCATAAGGAGCAGTAATTAGTACAGGGAGTTGTTCAATGGCCGGACAAGAGCATCACAATCTAGCTGATGAGCCTGCCATTACCCCTCGAGTATACCTCGGCATAGGAATTTTGTCCAAGTATGCGGGATATGCTGGCATTGTCCATCTAGGCTTGAGCCCTTTCGGGACTTTTTATATTGATGTCGTGGTTGGTCCTCTTGGCTGTGTCACATTGACGGCCCCACTCCTCGGTCAAAACCCACTTGACTCACATCTTCGACGGTCCAATGATACCTGACCGAGCTAATCTGTATAATGCGGACGTCCCACATCAGATGGATCAGTGTGTTTTCAATTCAGCATCGATCGAGCACAGGTTCGAATAGACACGACCCTTTTTTTCCATACAGTGCCTTTTTACAAGGTGGCGCAAAATTAATTATCCAATTTTGTGTTTGAATTACTTTTTTACTAAATACAAAAAAATGATATTGAGTGATGGAAATCTTTACTTGAACTTTTACATTTTTTTCTGTTAAGTGGAAAAGATGATATCCGTCAAGTAGCTGCCGCTAGGGTTGATTATCATTTGTACTCGTTTTATTGCATTTTCCATGACTTTCCGCAAGTTTTCAAGTGATAACTCTATTATTATTCCTAAGGGCTGCAATTGTCTTAAGCTTGTTAGCATAGGTCCGCGACTTCAAGTAGCCCCGAAGAAAGAAGTCTGGGATGGTTAAATCGGACGATCTTGCTGGCCATACCAAATCGCCAAAATGGGAGATTACACTACCTTCCTTTATAATTTCATTGTGGCACGTGCTGTGTGTGCGGTTGCACCGTCTTGTTGAAACCAGATGTTCACCAAGCCCCGCTCATACAATTCCGACAGTAAGAAGTCGTAAAAGAAACCATCACAAGAAATATAGAGCGCGACCGACTCAGTTGGTATTGCCATGTTCAAAGGAGAGATCCTTTGAACCCCGTCCAAAAGGCGATATCAATCAACGGTCCAATTTCAACACGCAAAAAAGGCAGGCCGAAAAACAATTGGTGCTAACAAATGCAAAAACACCAGCATTTGATTGGCCTCAGCGATGAAGTAATCCCAAACCGGGAAGCCTGCCGCTACTTTCTGAGGTCAAACCGGCAGACCCCACAGCAAGCGGACCAGTAGGAATGCAGTTAAGTGGGAAGGTTATGGTCCTACACTTCTGACCATAACGACGCCGGGATAAAAAGGAAAAGAAGAAGAAGAAGAATAGCTTGCACTCCCCCATGTACACCGCTCATAACAGCTGCATTGTCATAACCTTGAGAACGACACATCATAATATCTAAACCGTCGTTTTCAAGATTCTTAAGAATTTCTTCACTTAAATCCGCAGCTTTTTTTCCATGTAAAGGAAAAAATCCCAGGAATGCTTCTTTGATTTCTACTTTTCTATTATCAATTTTAACATAACGGATCACTTCAGACATCTGATCAATATGTGAAATATCAGGTGTACTATCAAACATAATTCCAAAATATTTAGCTGATTTGATTTCATTGACAATTCTGCATTTGATTTACTTCGCTAAGATATTAATGAATTCGTTTTGTATTTGTGGCGATAAATATGAGACTTTTTGTGATTTTCCTTGCTCCAAATTCAAGATGTGCTCTTTCAACACAACATCGTACTTTGACATAAGACTGACTAGTTCTAAGAAATTACCTTTATTTGAAGAGTCTTGTCCTTCATCATGTCCACGGAATGCTAAGTTTTGTTTAGCCAGAAACAATGTTATGTCTAATAATGTAGATAAAAGGTGCCTCCACTTCTGTTTTTCAGCATCCATTAATTGCAAGACTGAGTCATCTATTGTTTTATGTAATTTTAAACCCATTTCAAAAGTTTTCCACTTCTCAAAATTTTCTATGTGTTCATTTGAAGTCTCATGATCCAGTACTTTGGGGTTCAGTTTCCACAATTTCTGAAATCCATTCATGAATGCTGTTTTTGTATCAACATTATTGGTGGCAGCAAATAAACGACAGCAAAAGCAGTACAGGCTATTAGTTATAGGAGAATATACCATCCATGATCGCAGAATCTTGTCCCCGTTAGGCAAAACTTTGTAAAACCTCTGTATGTGTGTATGTATTTATTGTGGCTGAATTTTTACAATTGTATGTTATGACATTTACATTGCAGAGATTTGGTGTTTTTACCTTACTACTAGAATATTAGTATAATTTCTTAAATAATATATCACAGGATCTTAATAAATTCGAAGGAAAAGCCACTAAAGAAAAACCTTCATTAAAAAGCAAAACGAAAAAGAAAACAGGACTTGGCCCAGTTCCATTGGAGGGAAGAGAGAAGTGGTTTGAACTTGATTTCAAATTTCAAATAATTAACGATATAACGAATTCACTCATATGTATATATCCGGTATGAGAACCAATTAATGAATAATACAATCGAACAACAAATGAAGTGTATAATAAATAAATAAATATATAAGTAAATAAATAAATAAATAGATAAATAAATAAATAAGTAGTTAAATAAATAGATAGTCAGTAAAATAATTAATAAAAAAAAAAAAAAAAAAAGTAATAATTAGATAAATAAATAAATAAATAATAATTAGATAAATAAATAAGTTTGTAAGTAATTAAATAAATAAATAAATAAATAAATAAGTGAATATATAAATAAATTAACAAGTAAATAAATAAGTATGAAACGAATACATTAAACAATTAATATATTGCAAGCAATGTGTTGCACTCATTATGAAGCTAAATTAGAAATCAAGTCATTATCAGATGATAGGCAAGAGATATTATACTGATGGTTAAGTTTTTCAATTCTGGTTTTAACCATTTCTATGTTAGCTATTTGGTGTAGTTCTTTAGTTGAAAAAAACCAGGGTAAATTAAGAATCATTTTTAACAATTTATTTTGGGTTATTTGGAGCTTACGCAAATGAGTTTTAGCACATTTACCCCATACAGGAGACCCATAGAATATAATGGCTTGAAAGATGGCCTTAAAAATTAGTAGTTTGTTGGTGATGTTCAATTGTGAGTTTCTACATATAAATGGGTATAGTATCCTTATCGTGACATTCACTTTTTTAATTATTTCTTTTACATGTTGGTTGTACGTTAAGCGTTTATCCAAGTAGATGCCAAGATACTTCGCATACGATTTCCACTCAATCCAGTTATTACAATAGACTTCGATAGTATTTAAAGCAGATTGCAGATTAGTTTCGATGACGGAACCAATTGAAGGAACCAAGTGTAGGAATCCTCTTGAATACTTCATTCGTAATCAGCACCATTGCTGTCATTTTGAGTATTTTCGTTTGATTCGACTTCTTGAATTTTCAACACTGATTCTGTTTCTTGGCTATTGCTTTCTGTAGATGAGCTTGTATTTTCGGAATCATTCTCTTGATCAACGTGACTGTCATTTGCTTTTGACGAACTTTGGCTGTCGTCCATTTTTTTAACATACATATTTGAAAATGGATCCAGGATTTTCTCTGCTGAGCACCACTCTTTCTTTTTGTTATATGAACTCCTCGAGGCATATTTCTCTTGTTTTATACGCGTATTCTCAAAAATATATTGACCATGTAGGTATGCTTCGTCGATGTATTCTAAATATTTTTATATAAATATATACTTATTTAAATTAGAGTGGTCGTTAAAAAAAAACTTCACTGTAGATGGGCATAAATCAGGTCCAAATAATCAAAAACTTATTCTATATTTTATTCATATTTGTATATTCATCCCTTTTTATACCCTGTAAACGATGCCTTAGGTTATTATGATATCTTATTCAAATAAAAATGTGTTCAATAACAATAATTATAGTAATAACATAGTAAAAATAGTGAATAATGTTTAAATAATTTGGATCTGATTAATCCCATCCAAACATGGAAATCTAATTAAAACAAAAAGGCAAACCTAATAACGATAGTGTACATTCATTACATACATTCATAAATGTTAACTACTAATACAATTAATTATTTACTTCAAACAATAGATACATATATTAAATTTAGTTATATGTGTTTCCGACAAAAACAAAAAATTAATTTAAGCTTATTTTATAAAAATCTTGATCTATGCAATGAACTTACCTTGTTTTTTGCAATATAAATTTTTCTTAATATATTTTCTTTACCAGCTATTTCAATTTTTACAAGACATTATTTAAATAAAATATCTTAAAGTGAACCACAACTCACGAATGATTATACGAAATGACACAGGCAACCTCAGGACCCACGGATATAAGAACTTCAATAACAAATGCAAAACAATGTGCACGTGCACTAAAAAACCAAAATAATAAAAAGAACTCCAAGAGCTAGATGATAGAAATCCCATTAAAAAAAACAGATCTTAACAACCAACCAAATAGAGCAAAACAAAAAAACAAGTAAGTCAATCGTTGACGGCGACCGACGCGACGCGACGGGACGATGGAAAGGATTTAAAAAAAAAAAAACAAATAAGAGCATGCTTTTTACAACCGCAGTGCAAAGTTCGGGGGAAAATAGCGGTTTCTCTTGCCTACCAAAAAGACTATCTATTGCAGCCGCGATTCACAACATCTTCATGATATCATATCCTCATATAGAGTAGAGCATGCTTTTCACAACCGCAGTGTAAAGTTCGGGGAAAAATAACCGTATCTAAGAACGATCCGAGAATTACTTTTCTTGTCGACACACTTGCGTGTGGGACCAACCAAACAAAAAACGAGTAAGTCAATCGTTGAGGGCGACACGTCGATGGACTTTATTTACAAAAGAAAAAAACTGGTAGGTAGCCAGGTTAGGTACAATGTCGCAATTTTTTTTTAATACTCTGCGATCTATAAGGCCATAGTATATATACTCCTTGGTAGTTTTGGGTGTCAGCCCCAAATGGGTGACACCCGGGCGCCCCCCCCCCCCCACCGCCTCTAATTTAGTAGGTCACTGGTTGCTGGTCGTCCTCGTAAAACGTCCCGCCGGAGCGATAGACAAATTGTAGATTAAATAAAAAAAAATCCTTTTATGTCATCGAGAGATATTGTGAATGAACTCCAACTTAGTGTAAGTTCCAGCACTGTTAGAAAGCGTGCATTAGAAAACGGTTTAAAAAATTATTCACCGTCTAAACAGCCATTAAAAAAGCATTTAAAAAAAAGCTAGATATACTGATATTTTAAAGGTCTTCAATTAATTGTCTGGAATTTCAAAATTTAAATAAACTTTTAGATTAGATTTTGCAAAAGTACACATAAATTGGTCCGTAGATAAGTGGAAGACCGTCTTTTTAGTGACGAATCGAAATTCAACCTGTTTAACTCTGATGGTATCTGTCATGTTCGTAGAAGAAAGGGTCAGAAGTTGAATCCTCGATATTGCAAAGGTACAATAAAGCGACATTTTTACCTAATAAAAGATAAAATGGATCGGTTTTTGTACAGAGACATTTTAACCCTCTGATGCAATATGTATAGACAGGAAATCGCATATAGAATAAAGTTTGTTGTAGAAAAAATCGCACATTTGTGATTTAGTATTAA
This sequence comes from Merodon equestris, assembly GCA_958301585.1. NCBI lineage: Eukaryota > Metazoa > Arthropoda > Insecta > Diptera > Syrphidae > Merodon > Merodon equestris. The sequence continues at coordinate 7,819,634 of OY284413.1, read as the reverse complement.
AAAAACTAAAAAAACATAGTGATTCATATATGCATCACCATGCATTAAGGCCACTCTGTCTCAAATGAACATCTTAGTTCAGGGGTATATTTTATTTTCATAGAAAAGAAAGCAGTAAAACGAAATTGTACAAAAAATAAATAAATCTTTTCTAAAAACACAAACAAAGATGTAATAATTCATAATTTAAAAAAAGCAAACACCATTCCAAACAAAGATAAGAAAAATATAAGTTGAAAAGTAAATTAAATGTTTCATTGGAACGCAGAACTCAAAATGATTCATATACAATTATTAAATGCATATACAGGGTGTCCCACGAGCAGTGTGCCAAAAAGCTAGAGCGTGTAGGTCTGGTCAAGACAAGAAAAAAATCGTATGGGAGGGGGGGGGTCTATTCCCCCCCGTTTAGCCGGGAGGGGCAATTTTCTAAAAAAATTACTTAATTTGGAAAAAAAAATATTAAAAATCAACAGTTAAAGCCACAATGCCGTGATATACTTTTTTGAAAAGCCAGAAACCTCTTCTTTCGTCCTGTTTTTAAATGAAGCTGTTTTAGGGAATAGTTTTTGAGAAATTAATTTTCAAACTTAAAATTTTGGAAAAAAAATGAAAAAAAAAATGTTCGAACTATTTTTTTTCAAAATTTTATGTAATTAAGTGGTAATCTTTTTTCAAACATTCAATTCTCTTATTAGTTTTTAGTAAAAAACAGAAAACCGGATGCAAAAATGTCTTGTAGTTTTTGAGAAATTAAAAAAAAACCCGAACCACTTTTTTTTTAAGAAAACCCTTTTTTTTGGTTTTAACGCGGTTGGACTTGTAGGCAAATTGATGTATGCAACATTGACCTCCTTTTTATTATTTTTAAAAAATTCGGAGTTTTATTATAATAAATTTTCAATATGATCCCCATTTTTTAGAAGGCAAAGATTATATCTCCTTCTAATGGCTGCACATAAGTCTATGCTTGACAAATTTTCCTGCAATTTGACTCCAGCGACTTCAATCCGTTCTTTCAGTTGTTCCAAAGATACTATTTCCACTTCGTAAACATAATTCTTCATGAATCCCCACACATAAAAATCTAGAGGAGTTAAATCTAGTGATCTAGGTGGCCATTCCGTGGGGCCCCTTCTCCCGATCCAACGGTCACTAAAATGAGCATCCAGCCAGTTTCTAACCCGTAAGCTGTAGTGTGCTGGTGTTCCATCTTGCTGGTAGATTAAATTATCTGCTATGGCCAAAGGAACGTTGTCCATCAAATCGGGCAAAAGGTCTTGTAGGAACTGCAGGTACGATTCTCCATTAATAACGGCATTCAAAAACCGGGGCCCGATTACAGTTTGTCCAACAATACCAAGCCAAACATTACAGTTAAATCGGTGTTGTGATTTATTTTGTTTTTTGTTGTGTGGATTGGTGCTACTCCAATGATGCAAATTGTGGAAGTTAGTAACCCCATCTCTGGTAAACTGTGCTTCATCCGTCCAGAATATCCCTGCAGAATAGTTTCGTTTAGTTTCATCTCGAAGCAGTAATGATCGACAAAATTCTGCTCTCAAAAACTTGTCGTTTGAGGTGAGTTCCTGAACTGGCCTAAAATGGTCCAGGTGTAAGTTTTCGGTATGAAGCACTCTCCATACGTTAGATTTGGGCACTCCAAGCATAAAAGCTATCCTCCTTGTACTAAGGGAGGGAGTACGTCGGACCAAATCCAAAATTCTTTTATCTAAGATTCCTGATCCATCAGTAACTGATCTTTCGCTTCTTCGATGCTCTAGCACTCCGTGCTCTCGCAGACGTCGGTGGATTCTTGAAAACATGCTACGACTGGGACACCTCCGATTGGGATATCTTTCAGCGTAGAGTCTTTCGGCTTCACGATCTCGACCATTAGCTAAACCGTAGCAGAAGTGCATGTCCGTTAATTCTACTCGAGAGTATGAGTTTGACATCGTAATGTGTTGATGAGTTAACGTCCAATTTGGAAATGTTTTTTTATTAAAAATGCGATGCCTTTTATTTACATTTGGGTTGCAAATATTTTGTTTTTCAATAAAGAAAAATTGCGGTTTTATTGTCTTAAGGTCCTAGCGGGTAGAACCCATTGGCGGCGGGTGGACCCAGACGAAATTGTCAGGTCAGTTTTCAGGGGTTATCAATGAAAAAAAAAGGATTAATCCAGGGTTATTCCAATACTATGTCACTTTATTGTATCCTCATAAAACTCCGAATTTTTTAAAAATAATAAAAAAGAGGTCAATGTTTCATACATCAATTTGCCTACAAGTCCAGACGCGTTAAAACCAAAAAAAAAGGTTTTTCTTAGAAAAAAGTGGTTCGGGTTTTTTTTTAATTTCTCAAAAACTACAAGACATTTTTGCATCCGGTTTTCTGTTTTTAACTAAAAACTAATAAGAGAATTGAATGTTTGAAAAAAGATTACCACTTAATTACATAAAATTTTGAAAAAAAATAGTTCGAACATTTTTTTTTTCATTTTTTTTTTCAAAATTTTGAGTTTGAAAATTAATTTCTCAAAAACTATTCCCTAAAACAGCTTCATTTAAAAACAGGACGAAAGAAGAGGTTTCTGGCTTTTCAAAAAAGTATATCACGGCATTGTGGCTTTAACTGTTGATTTTTAATATTTTTTTTTCAAAATTAAGTCAATATTTTAGAAAATTGCCCCTCCCGGCTAAACGGGGGGGAATAGACCCTCCCATACGATTTTTTTCTTGTCTTGACCAGACCTACACGCTCTAGCTTTTTGGCACACTGCTCGTGGGACACCCTGTATTTTGATAATATTGCACAACCTGGTACATATACATATATATACATATGAATAAGGCGTGTAAGGATGCATATAACATACTCCAGTTATGACAAATCAAAAGGAAAACTATTACCTCTTGTGAAATTCAATAAAACAATTCCTGTCTTTGTTAAGGCATAGAGCATTTTTGCACTTAGAGCATATTACGAACGACTGACCGCCACAGTTGGGCATTTTACACCTCAGTCTGTTTTCGCCCCAAAGCGGAAAATGTTCTATGCCATCACACCTGACTTCAATGGGAGGTATGGCTTTTGTTGGTCCCTTTTTCTTCTTGCAGTGCTGGACTTGAACCGAAGTCGATGGTCTTCCTCTTTTTAGTGTCGTTGCTGGACCCAAAGAGCATAATGTAACTGCCAATGCTCTTCGAAACTCAATTAGTTTCATAGACTGAAGCCCCTTCTGTTTGTAAACTCTTTTATGCAGTATCCAAGCATTAACAATTGAAACGTCCAGCAAATGATAGAAAATCCGCATATACCATTTTTTACTCTTCATTGTTATTCGGTATCTTCCTATCATACTATCTAACAAATCAACACCTCCCATATGCTGATTATATTGCTTGACGATAGCTGGACATTTTATAGTAATCTGCTTTTTCGATTTTCTATCAAATCTTTGCAAGGTGGTTTCAGAATGAATACCAACAAAGGTTGACAGAAATGTTACGCATTTATTATCTTTCCAAACTATTGAAGTAATTTCACTGTCATCGTAAGAAGCAACGAATTCTTCAGAAGTGCCCCTCAGCTGAGTCTTAAAATCATGGTCTGTTGGCAATTTACAATTTGGAATTCTATTCCTTCTTATTGTACCCAACGATAAGATTCCTGTTATATAAAACAAATTTTAAGCAATATTTTCAGTATACACATTTTGCTTACCTAAACGAGCCAAATATATTTGAAGCGCGATGGAGGTGTAAAAATTATCGAAATAGAGCTTGAAATGTTGGTAACGTGGAACTTCCCTGGAAAGTCTTACCACAATATTACTGCTGGCTCCCAAGTCTGTTTCTGAAGCTAATCGCTTAGCTTCCAAATTTTCCAGTCCAGTATATATTTCAAATTTATAGGCGTACCCAGACACTCCACATAAAACAAAAAGTTTAAAGCCCTTAAATGTTTTGATTTCGAAGCACAGATTTGTTCGTCAACTGACAAGCACTCTTCCACTGGGATAGGTAAATTTTTTTTCTGAAGCGAGTTTATAACTGGACGAATTTTGTGGAGCTTGTCAAAATCCGGGTGGTTTTTGCCCGTTATTGCTAACATATTGTTGTTAAAACGTAAAGCAGCTCGAATCCTCTCAAAATGGTTAACGGTCATTGTGTTTCTAACTATATCAATTCCAAGTTCCGTGTCCCAATAATGTCGAATATTAAAATATTTAATAAAGGACGATAATACAAGAATTCCCAAATAACTAAACTTCCCCAAAACTAAATTCTGCACCGGATTTTTTGCCGTTGAATAAAAATTCGTTTCATCGACAATTTTTTGCAGCAAATTATCGTCAAAAAAGTATTTGAAAAATTCGTAGGGGGTTTCGAGTTCAGAAATATTTGTTGAAAGTTCGCTTGATCCCCTGAAAGCCATTTTCTCCTCATCCAAAATCAAACTTTTCTTTTTCCACAAGAGAGTTTTGGCGTTTACTGTGGTATGTATAGTGTTCGGGATGTCAGTACCTACATTTTCTCCGAGTTGGGGTCCTTTAACAGCAGTAATTTCATTTGCTAGAGCAAATGCATCAGAATCTTCCAAATCAAGGGACTCCTGTGCTTCAAATAACTGCTCCAAATCATTGTCTATTAGCATTTTTGAAATGACGTCTTCTTTCGGAATCAATTCATCAAGCTCTGAATCCTGTGCATCATCTTCACTTTCGTCTGGTATTTCACAGGAAATCAAATCACCCATTCTATCTTCAGATATTATTTTACCATCTAGCTTGTATTCCATTGTATTTATTTTCTTCACAAAATGACCTAGAATTGTTTTTATTTTCACCACTAAAATTATGAAATACAGCATTTATTCTCGACCGTTGATTTGCTTTCATAACAAAATAGTACGAAAAACAAAAGCGCCCTAATGCATGGTGATGTATATATGAATCATAACAAAAGCGCAGTATTGCACAAATATATTATTCTCGATCTATAAAATATAAAAGCAGATCAACAGCCACAAACACGAAGAATATGAAAATATTTTTATAACTCACTTTTTTAAATAAATTGTTACTTTTTTTCACTGGTAAAATGATGAAATTTCAATAGCTCCCAGCACATGCACCGCACGCTAAACTTTGTCACAAAATGAAAAGGAATGTGCGTATGCGGAATTTGCAAATAACTATACGTGGAAGAAAAAAGTTCAAGGAATCAAAAACAGAAATCCGTTATTCATTCTACTTAGTAGTTCACAAGAAATCGTTAAAAAAACGTAGCGATTCATATATGAATCACCATGCATCAGAGGGTTAAATAATCAATTGATACCATACGCCGAATGGAATATGCCACTCCAATGGGTGTTTCAGCACGACAATGACCCATTCATCGAAGTTGGTTAAAGAGTGGTTATCAACCAATGAGATTCAAGTTTTGGAGTGGTCCCCCCAATCTCCAGACTTGAATCCCATTGAAAACCTGTTTGGCATATTGAAGCATAGGATTGTTAGTCAGTCGTTCAATAATAAGAATGAGCTTATGAAGTGTTTGGAAACCGAATGTAGATTCATACCAACGTCTACAATAAAAAAACCTTATCGAGTCTATGCCTCGTAGATGCGCGGAAGTAATCAAAAATAAAGGTCACCACACCAAATATTAAAATTTGCTTAGGTTTCGAACAATACTGTATGTAGAAAATGGTATTGTGGAAAGGAACCCATTTACACTTGTGTTCTGCATCTTGTTTGTTAATCTTCATTTTATTTCCTTTTGAACTACAGATTGCAGATTATATTTTTAATTAATTAGATAAATAAATAATAAGCTTCCATAGCTCGTCTCCAAACACGAATTTTATCAAATTTCAGAACAGCCAGAAGTCGGGGAGCCTGAGGAAGGGATCTCATACATATGATACACAAAATCTTTTTCATCCTTTCTAAAATACTCCAAATATAGCTTATAAGGCCACAGTCGAATGAGTTCATATTCCATTGTGCGCACGGTTTTCAGAAACCCAAGACTTTTGAAAAAATATTGCTCACATAGCATATGGCTTCTGTAAATCTCTCTCTGTTGCTGATAATAAATGCGAACTTGCAAACACCGATGACGCTGAACGCTCTGGTCGCCTAAGATCATAAGTCCTTCTTCTTCTTCTTAGATGGCGCTACAGTCCGGTAGGCCTCAACCAACAAGCGTCTCCAGCTGGCACGATCTTTTGCCAGTTGTTCCCAGTGCCGCACTTCCTGTTGGCTAAGGTCTCTTTTCACCTGTGTGCGCCACCTTAGATTCGGTCATCCTCTATTGCATTGCCTGGGCCGATGTCGCTGTACAGCCCGTACAGTTCGTCGTTGTATCTTCATCTCCACTCTCCGTTTATATAAATAGGACAATAGATTGGACGCAAAATTTTGCTTTCGAAGCGACCAAGGGCATCCTCATCCCTTTTCCTTAAGGTCTAGGCCTCTGCGCCGTAAAGGAGGACCGGGATGATCAGTGATTTATACAGTGCTACCTTGAGAGGCCTCTAATACAGCGGTTGGCAAGAGTAATTCTTCGTTTGATCTCAGCGCTATTGTTGCTGTCGCTGGTCACTAGTAGGCCAAGGTAGTTGACCACTTCCAATTTGTAACCGTTAATTATGACGTTCTGGTCAAGACGTCGGTATTGTTCGTCTTTTTTAAATGACATCATAAATTTAGTTGTGAGTCTCATATGATATTTTCAAGCACTATGTTTAAAAAATTACAATTCGATACCGACCTTAATGGAGCAGCGAGAATTCTCCATTGTCATCCTGCACAATCTGACGAGGGGTGTTTTAAAAAAATGGCTCGGTATAGGATATGCGGCTTTAAAACCGACAAAAAGATGGAGTGTATCGATTTGGAATTCTTGGGCCTTTTCCAATATCTGCCGTAGTGTTAAAATTTGATCTATTGTGGATTTACCTGGCCTGAAACCACACTGTTAGGAACCTATCAAGTTATCCACAACACCGAAACAATGTCAGAAAAGTTGCGGCATATCGGTTAGCTCATGCCATGAAAGTTATTCAGATATTTTGAGCATGAAACATATGTCAGCGAAGTTGGTTCGAAATTCCTAAATTTTGATCAAAATAACCGTGACATGAGAATCGCTCAGGAGCTGCTGAATCACATAATGATGACCCTGATTTGCTGAAAAAGGTCATCACTGACGACAAATACGCTAAGTACGGTCATTCGTGAATGTTATGTTCACTGTTTTCCTCGATTACACGATGACATGGTTCACGAGTTCATGCTGAAGGGTCAAACGATGTGTAGAGCATATTAGTGTTGGGTAGGACACGCATTTTTATTGAGTTTGTATGAGGTACTCATTTGGGGGAGTGAAGTGGTACATTGTCCCACCTCATTTGAGGTAAAGGATGTTTCTTATAGAGGTATAGAACTTTGAAATGGAATAAAACAAAGATGATTTTTTTAAATTGACATGAAATTGACTTTATTCGAAAGATAATCTTCTACCATTATAATTTAAATATAATTTCTGGTATATGAGCGCCACGGCTGGTTCGAACGTAGTCTAATCTGGAGGTCCAATTTTCAATGATTTTTTCCAACATTTGTGGCCGTATATCGGCAATAACGCGGCAAATGTTGTCCTCCAAATGGTCAATCGTTTCGGATTTATCGGCGTAGACTAGCGACTTCACATATCTTCAGAGAAAATAGTCAAGCGGCGTTAAATCGCAGGATCTTGGAGGCCAATTCACGGGTCCGTAACGTGAAATTATGCGGTTACCAAATGTTTCCTTCAATAAATCAATTGTGGCACGAGCTGTGTGACATGTTGCGCCGTCTTGTTGAAACCTCAGCTCCTGCACATCATGGTTGTTCAATTGATGAACGGAGAACTCAGTAATCATCGCTCTATAGCGGTCACCATTGACTGTCACGTTCTGGCCAGCATCGTTTATAAAGAAGTACGGACCAGCCCATAAAGCACACCAAAAAGTCAGTTTTGGTGGATGTAACGGTGCCTCAACATACACTTGAGGATTATCATCACTCCAAATACGGCAGTTTTGTTTATTGACGTATCCATTCAATCAAAAGTGAGCTTCATCGCTAAACAAAAATCGCTTATGAAAATTGGGATGAACGGCAATCTTGTTTTGGGCAGTCATATGCCAGAAATTATATTTAAATTATAATGTCAGAAGATTATCTTTCGAATAAAGTCAATTTCATGTCAATTTAAAAAAATCATCTTTGTTTTATTCCATTTCAAAGTTCTATACCTCTATAAAATACACCCTTTACATCTTGTCACATATCCCATTGATAGCTTGCAATATGTACTAATGCAAAAGTCGTGAGGTGCCTCTGACTATGACAAGAATTGAAGTGGTACAAATTTGAGGTGTTGGGATATTTTTGTACTGGTGTATGGGACATGAAGATTTGAGGTGCTCTGACTATGACAAGAATTGAAGTGGGAAAAATATTATTTTTTGAGTTCTTGGGACATTTTTGTAGTGGTGTATGGGACATGAGGACGCGAGGTGCTTCTGACTATGACAAGAATTGAAGTGGGACAAATAATTTTTTTGAGGTGTTGCGACATTTTTGTAGTGATGTATGGGACGTTTGTAGTGCATCTTGTATGAGTAACCCAACACTAGAGCATATTACCTTGAAGTTATGCACCATTTGAGTGAAGGAATATGGAAAAACCGTCAAAATTTGGCTCTCTGCAATTTTTTACTTTTTACTTTCCAAAACTGAAAAGACGGAGATTTGCTATGATATAAAGACCGCATCGCTAGAAGAGCCGATTTTACCAAGAAGCGCATATTAGATGTGCTTCGATGATTGAAAAAGCGCTGGCCCAAGTATATTATATCAGGGGCAGGATTACTTTGAAGACGGCAAAAAAGATATTAAGGAATATAATATAAAAATATATTGAATAAATAAATATTTTGTGGGATAAATAAGTCACCTTATTTCTTGAACAAAGCTTTAAAAAGGCGTGCTCTATTCAGATCAATATATTTGATCGACATGAAAAAGGAACATCACAGAGCCGTGCACAAGCCTTCCACCGGCTCAATGCATGCTAAGTTCTCTCGCAAAAAGGAAACATTTCATTAATTTTAATTAATTCTAATCTTTTCTCTTTAATTTAAAAATAATAAAATTGTATATATAATATTTTAAGTTTTGTCCATTTTTGTTTATTCACCTCCTCTTTATTTTGACTTAAAAAAATATCAATGGATGTATATATAAATAAATAAAAAGATGTTTTTACTTTTTCCTCTTGTTTTCACGACATAGTTTCACGTATGTATATAATATAGATTTGTTTATGTGTTAATTGTAGTGATATAATAATTATAATGTCAATTACACCTTGTTCTATGGTTAAAAGGTAAAAACGTAAAAAATAATTAAATGATTAATTTAAATAAAATCAGTTTAATCGAATTTTTTGTTAAGGTTTTTGTTTTTTGATTATTTCTCAAAATGAATAGAATTTTGTTAACATTATTGGCGGCGCAATATTATTAACAAAACTTATTGCAGGCAGTCCGTCTTGCTTACATACTCGTAGATATTCCCTAGAACATTAATATAAAAAATAAAAATAAAATCTAATAGAAACCAATTTGTAAAAAAAAGGACGATTTTTTTCTTTTTTTCAATTCAATAGCCAAAAGAAAGTTAGAAATGAAAATAAAGCAAATAAGCTTGGAGATACATACATAACTACATTTCTATTTATTTTTGTTGTTTTTGAAATACGCCTGAGATCGGAAATCGATGGCATGTGTGGGGTGAAGTCGATAAGTCGCTCGAAAGTCGACATGATCACTCAGAAATAAATATACACACCGTTGGAAATTCGCAAACGTACTGATGAAGAGTCGTTGGCAGATGCCCAAGCTTCCCAAATTTTAGAACTGATATATCTGAACAACATGTTCTACTAACGCCAAATGATATAGCTTGAAAAGGTTTAAAATTCCGAGAAACAGATCAATTTGGCCAGTTGCCTTAAAACCAGGAGTAAGTGCCGAATATTTTACTATAGTACTAGCAACTAAATTTACAAATAAATTTGTCATACTCATATAATCTTAATTGGCATGTCCTCCTCCCCATTAGAGCTTAAGAACTCCCTTATTGCTTTTCTTAATCTTTGTCTCTCTACGGAAACTACTCGATAAATAAAATGCATTCGGTTACAGCACTACCAAAGCTTCTTATCAAATAACAGCCATTCAGCTATGAAAATGGAGGGGGATAGGCCACACACTGCGAAAAGTGTTACGGAAGTCTGCCGACAAGCTTTTGATTGGGACCCCCAAGGAAGTCGTAAGAGGTGTCGTCCAAGGCCACGAAGAGGAAAACATTACAAAAAGAAATTAATGAATGCGAAAAATCGTGGAGCGAAGTAAAGATGCTAGCAAAAAACAGGATTAGATGGAAATGCTTTATCGAGGTTCTCTGCTCCAGTGAGAGATGCAGGAAATGATGATGATGAACAAGCATTCAAATGACCGTCAACACAACAGCAGCGTATTTACCGCCAGCTACATTATGTATAATGCAGAAAAAGGCTAGAAATAGTGTTGGAAGAGTATTGAAAAAATTGGTAACCTGTGCTCCATGGCTTGGTCGACCAAGAGGTTAGCGATATTCCATCAAACGTCGTGTTTTAACGGTGTGACCCAGCATAATGGTTTTGGTAGCCAGCATTACATTTATTTCACACTGAATGTCGAAGGCCCCCGCCTATGAATAACTATGAATAGCCACCACTCGCTCCCAAAGCATTTCCCAGCGTCGTCAATCATTGCCTAACTAGCGAGCAATGGTTCTTGCTTCACGTAAAAGTTCCTCTCAGCAGGAAAGCACTGTGGAACAGTTGAAACAAAGTGGAAGCATCGAACCCAGCATTTGGAGTCGACTGCCGACTCGAGCCAGAAACCTTGATTACACCCACACATACTGCGTGTCGGAGCAGTCGAATTTCAGTCTTTAATAAAGTTCTGTTTTATGTTGGATCGCTGTTGAGCTTTTAAATACAGCTATTATCAAGATAATAGGCAGACCTGCTACTTTCTAAGGCTAAGGCCACGCACTGAGCGGCAAGCGGCAGAGCGGCAAAGCGGCAAAAAGCTCAGCGACAAACTTAAGCGGCAAGTGGCTATTTACTGAGCGGCAATTTTCTGAGCGGCAACTCACTGAGCGGCAATTCTTAGCGATTAGTTCTGAAAATGTCGTTATCGAGTGCTGTTCGCCGCAATATTTTACAAGAAAGTCGTTTTAACATTTACAGAGTTATCTCAAGCTTAAAAAAAGAAGATTTCGAGTTCATCCAATAAACCGAAAAAGATCAGGTTATGGCGAATTTCACCATTTGTATAATAATCTTCGACAACACGAAGACCAATTCAGACAATACCTACGTATGTCAATACAATCATTTGATTTGCTGTTAATATTTCTTAAATTTGCCATTATTCCTTCTTGCCGCTCAGCACTACCCTAAAATAATAGAACAGAAGTTTGGTTGGTTGGTAAGAAAGTCATTTCGATTTTATTCATAGGTGGAGTCATGTCCTCTCTTGACGTTTGATTGCTGGAACTTTTAGCTTACTTCAAGGGCAAATCTCGTGTAATTTTGTCTACAACTGCAAGTTCAATGTTCTTTTACCATGGAGTTCAAAAATGAACATTTTCGGTATATATCGCTGTTTACTTCCGGAAAGGCAAGAAAGCTGCTGAGGCTGAGGAAGTTTATGGCCACGATCGGTTAACAGAACGGACTTGCTGTGATTGATTTAAAACATTCAAACTAACTGGACTGGATGGCCAACCAATAATCGAATCGAATCATCATATAGCTTTTCAGGAGATTGGTGAGAGCCTAAACGTATCACATACAACAGTTGAAAATCACTTCAAGTTTTCGTAAAAAAAGCTCGATATATGCGGGCCACATGAATAGAAAGAGATTCACAATAAAAAGGTGAGGAAAAGTGGATTGTTTACATCAGTCGAAAAACCATTATCGTCAAGGCGCGATGAACCTGTCCAAACCACAACGAAAGCCAAAAAAGAGATCGTGCCCTGCCAATTTAGTGGAATTATAAAGGAGTGGTGTATTACGAGCTGCTTCCAAGGAACCCAACGATCAATTTAGATGTTCACTACCAACAACTGAAACTGGATTAAGTTATAAAGATAAAACGCCAAGAATCGGCGAATCGGAAGGGCATTGTGTTCTACCATGATTTCACTCATTTTCCGTGACTCGCCAAAAATGTTTCCAGCTTGGTTGGGAAATGATGTCCCATCCACCATATAGCCCAGATCTTGAACTAGAGGTACCAATTATTTCGATGTTTGTAAAACGATCTGAAGTCGATCTTGATTGACCTTGCTCGACGACCATGGCGATCGGGAATCATTTCGACGTGCTGGAAATCGATTACGCCGATTGCGATCTCTCGAATCCGATCGCGCATATCGACCACGAGTGATGGACGACGATCTCGTTTGTCTGCGTCTTCTCCTTTATCTTATGATTTGTAAAGAGAGCCACCGGCTCTCGAGAATATTCCTTCTTTTCATTCTCACTAGTCCAGGCCGTTTAATTCAACCTGTTTCTTACTATCACTTTCCACAGACGGGGCTCTTGGTTTTTCAACTACTGCTTTAGGTGGTCAATGCCTTCATCGCGTTTTGGTCGATCCCCATCAACTTGGCATTTCTCAATAACAGGGATATCGTATATGGTTGAGTGATCGAGTTCATAAATCATTTTTCTCTATCCTTGGCGAGTTCCTCGTGACGTTTTTTTCCGTTCAGCTTCACGCCGTTTCGTCTCTTCATCATGCAGTTTTTTTTTCTTTTTCCAACTTTTCCAAATCGGACAGCGTGATAGCTCTCTTCTGAGTTTGTTTTCAATACGGCGGAGTCACGCTTCGGGAGCGAGATGGAGTGCGATAGCGCTGTTCATCAAATACGAGTAATAAGTCATTTCTGATAAAATTGGGTGAGATTACTAGCGAATACACCAAGTCCTTTAATTACACGTCCACGAGTTCGGCACTCTCTTCTTGGACCATCCGAAGGCACTGCGACCGCTGTCACGAGCAGTTTGATTTCGAAAACGATCGCGAAAACCATTTTTACGCGTGTTCCCTTCGCGTAACTCATCCTGCATAAGGAATTTATTTGATACCTGCAAAGGATAGCTGAAATGGCAGTTATGTACAGGAATGAGGGGGACGGTCTATGAGAATGGCATTACGAAGTTACCAGAAAGGTCGTTTTTTTTCACACCAAATAACCGAAATTACTTTCTTGCCAACCTAAGAGTAAGGGCAATCTATGGTATGAGACAAGTTCTTCGAGTATTGTGATAGTATCGAAATATACCACATGCGAAAGGGTCACTATTTGGGCCGAACAGGTTCTCAAGGCAGACATTAGTCTATAATTTCTTCACAGTTTAGACGAAAATGTCTGCTTTACTCGAAGCAATGGCGAGATCTAGTACCAATGAGTGTTGGGCGATGGAAAAAAAAATCAATAATTTGAACTATTCAAAGAAACTTTAACGTAAGATCGACTCAGCAAGGGGCTAGTAAAGCTCCAGCGTGTATATGACCTGCCACTGATTTCCCGATCGCAAAGCGCTTAGTCCTACAAAGCTCGGATTGCATTTCGTGTCTAAAAAAATTTAGTTGGTTAGCGCCGAAACACAGTTGAAAGTCAACAACAAATTTCCGTAAAATTTCAAATTTTCGATTTTCGTTTGCAAAAACACTTGCACATGCTTCTCGAATAACTGTGTATGGTTGGTTGGTTGTTGTTGTTCGTGTACATATCCTTCTACATTCATATTTTGTTTTATTTTTAAATTTTTTAGTATTGTTATCGCGTTTTCGTTTTTGTTTCATATTTTTTGTGGTTTTGTATCGTTTTGTTATAAAATTTAAAAAATACAACTTTTTACAATTCTCCGTACTAATAATCTGTTATCACTAAATGTATTTTTCATTACTTCATGTTGTTTTTCTTTTTTGCTGTTATTATTCGTTTTGATTAACGTTTGTCACTATTTTTTATCTTATTATCGGTTTTGCTTGTTAATGTATAAATTGCATGTCGTTTACGTTACTGAATTAATTTGTGTTGTTTTTTTTTCGTGTTTTCTGTTGTTTTTTGTTAATAATTTACGTGTAAAACTGACTAAAAGAAACTTAATATCTAATCGGATGGCTTGACCAGACCCATAACTTTACCCTCGAACAAGGGTAAGATATCTGAGTCGTTAATTATCTCCTCCTGGATAACTGGACTATCGGGATCCTCACAATGGGTTTTAAAGAAAAACCTGCAATCGAAATGAAAGGTGATTAGGCAAGTTCCAAGATCAAGGTTTTGTTTAGGGTGCAACCTAAAATTTCCTTTCTTCGGCAAATAATCCTTAAATTGTTTTAACGTTGGTTGCGTTCCAGGAATTTTAGTTCGGTATGGATATTCTTCATCACAGAATGAGAAGACAACAGTTGTTGTTCCCTGCGGTTTAGCCGGCAATGGTGGCGGTGGTGGATGATGTATACTACTACTGCCACTACTACTACTGCTCATTGATTGAGCTTGCATAGCTGGCAAAGGATGTTGTTGTGTGTAACGACGAGACCGACGGGTTTCGTCTTCCAGTCTTCTTTTGGCCTCTTCTAATTGGGAGGCGGTACTTGAACCAGGCCTTAAGCTATTATTACAAATGTTAAGTAAAATATTAAAGAAGTAAAATGTATTCAGTTACCTGGCATCTTTGTACTTAAGAGTATCTGCTGAGATTAAACTAATTCCACTATCAGTGTGAATGGAAGGCCATTTATTGGTTAGCTTCCTTGAGGAGGAACTATGATCGGGCATCGATTTCGAATGTTTCATTGAATGCCCACCTTAAATGATATGAAAAATGCTTTATTATGATGGATATGTCAAAAAATCGAATCATGCTCGTACTTATACTAATGGCACGCGGTAATGGAGGGCAGGGTGACATTGTACCTGGCGATCGATGTGGTGTTTTATCTTTCCAGACACGCGAGACGTGCTGATCGAGAATATCTTGATCGTTGTCTTCATCGAGTGCCAATTTCTCACAAATGGCTTGGGCAAGCCTTTCACTCGACGAAATCGATACCTCCGATAAGCGCTGTACAAATTAACAAAAAACCAAAAATGAATTATCCTTTAAAACAGTAAAATAGTTAAATGTATTAGATGATTACAAAAGCTCGTGCTCGATTTGAAAATCAAACACAGGCGGCTACATTTCAAAGAAAACAATTTTATTAATCGATTATAGAGCGACTGATATATTCAGTAGCTGTCTCACAAGCTTGGGAGTTCCAATTTCATAAAACGTCGTGAGGAATTGTAATTTTCGACAGACACACATCACTCAATATTTATAAAATGACCAATAAAAACAACTTCATCAACATAGTCTCCTTCAAAAGTGAGACATTCATTCCAACGCGTTTCTAACATTTTAATACCCTTTTTGTAAAACGTTTTATCCTTAGCATCAAAATACCTTTTAGTTTCGGCAATCGCTTTTCCATTGGAACCAACTCTTTTTCCATGGAGTATTCTTTAAGGTCTACAAACAGGTAGTCTTTGGGAGCCAGATCTGAAGAACGGGGACTGCGTTCAATTTTGCCATTGTTACGTGGTGCATTTCTCCGTGAGAGAGTATTTTTCTTCTTCTTTATTTGAAGTCGTTTTCGCCACATAATATTTGCTATCGGTAGTTCTTCCCTTTCTAAGACAGTCTACCAACTGACACTTACATTTTTATGGTCATTTTGGTTGGTCTTCCTACTTTGCTATTCACTCAGCCGAATGAGTGAAGTGATGGATCTATGTTTCACCCAAAGTCGCATGAAAAATATATTTTTATGCGTTAAGGCTCTGAATTTTCGACGCATTGTTGCTTTTGATCAACTGTGATCTTTACCCCTTTTGAATAGAGTTTTCTCATACTCAGAAGCCTTCTGGTATCTTTAAAGTGTCTGATATTTCATGCAATTTCAACCTACGTTCGGCCAAAACTGTTTTGAGATTTTTTTTATATTTTATGGGCAGCTCCCGATTTTAGGCGACTGTACTGGTCGTGCTATGTTTAAAATCAGCCACACATTTCTCTATCATTTGTTTCAATGGAGCAGAGTCCGAATAACACTTGTCAAACCATTGCTTTGTTTGAAAGGTATTTTTCTCATTAAAAAGTGGTGGTAAATTTAGATTTTTCCATTGGCCTAAAATTTAAAATTTAATTGTTTAGTGTGTGACAAGTCTTGAAGACCATCCACATGTAGGCCGTCTAAAAAGTTCATCTACATCAGAAATCGTAGCAAAAATACAGGAAAAGATTTTGAAAGATCGTCGATTTACAGAGAGAAATTTACTGGAAGCCGTAGGCAATGTGAGCAATATTTTGTCTGAAGTTTTGGGTTTCAGAAAGCTGTGCACTTAATAATAATGGAACAAAAACACATTCAAATGTTATTTTCTTCGGAATAGTTGGGGCGTTTTAGAGAATAAAACGAGTCATGATCCTAAATTAAAATAAAAGCTGAACGATGTAAGCGCAGAACTTCGGCTCTAAACCGATTCAAAAATCGGCAAAGAAGGTGTTAGCATCATTGTGGCCTACATTTGGACAACAATTTTGACTAGCTGGATGTAACAATTCGTGAAAAAAAAAACTGGTTTACAGTAGAAAAAATTATTTTCCATCAAGACAACGACAAACTTCATATACATAGTTAAAAAATATATGAAATCCTTGAATTAAAGTGCGAATTGTCAACCCTATTCGCAAGAGTGATATCCCTCTGATTTCTGGCTGTTTCCACATCTCATAAATTTCATGAAAAACGATTTATTTTTTTCGAACGAAGTGGTAATAGCAACCGTGAGAGCGTATTTCGACAGTCTTCCAGATTCTTACTTCGGGCGTATAATCCATAAATTAAAAGAACACTGTAAAATGGGTTCCAGAGGCAGTTCAGGGAAATTTTGAAATATTGAATAATAAAAAGTTCTTTAAAGCATAAAATCGCGTTTTTCATATCGAACGACAACATTTATTGAACTTGAAAGTTCGAACCCTCGTTGACCACCTTTAGCTAGGCGTCCCTGTCATGAACTGTTCATTCCATGTTTCGCTGTTCTATTTCATCTCTTCTAGGTCCATTCCTGTATTGTTTTCCAATCTTCCGATTCATCCAAGTCGAACAGTGATCGTATATAGTACTTGGTTTTATCTTAATTTACTTCTGAACCTACTTCCTTTCCTGCTATAACTAGACTTTCTGGATTTCTATTAACTATTCTTTACCGCTTTCCAGAAGGTTCAGATTGTCAGCGAAAGCTAGAGCTCAATTGCTGGGTTATTTCCCTATCATAACAAAGTATCTCCTTGTTTTAATCCTTCACGTAACTCAAGGCTCATTTTCGATCAATTTATATATACAAAATCAATTGTTAAAATTTGGTCGCACTGGTAATTCCCCATCATTTTAATTTAAGACAATATTAAATTTAATAAGACCTTGTTGCAACCTGATAACAGTGATGTTCCTCGTTAATTGTTGCATTTTCAGTCACCCTTTTCAAATACGAGAATGATGGCCCAGTTTGTCCTTTCCTCGGGGGATAGTTTCAATAATCTACTACGGCGGTTCAAATATGATCGAGACAAATACTCTTACACGTTTATTTACGATCGAAAAAATTTGCAAAAATTCACAGTTTTTTTTACGTAATTCCCCTCACTAGTTACGCATTTTGTCCACCTTTCCGGAAGTTTTTTGATGCCGGTATCGAAGAATTCCTTGGGCAATCCGGACAGCCATGTGCGCACGAACTCCTCTAGCTCGTCGTCGGTGTTGAATCTTTGACCTCCGAGGGCTTTTTTCAGTGGTCCAAACATATGGTAGTCGCAAGGTGATAAATCCGGACTGTAGGGGGGGTGTTCCAGTACCTCCCACCCTAATTCCGATATTGTATCGAGCGTGAGACGCGCGGTATGAGGACGCGCGTTATCCTGGAGAAGAATTGCACTTCGTGCTGGAATGCTCCTCCGTTTCGAGCGATAAGCGGGTTTCACGTGTGTTTTCAGAAGGTTAGAGTAGTATGCAGCATTGATGGAATGTTGGGTGCGCAGGAAATCGACGTGCAGCAAGCCCCGCCGGTCCCAGAACTAGTGTTGGGTTACTCATACAAGATGCACTACAAATGTCCCATACATCACTACAAAAATGTCGCAACACCTCAAAAAAATTATTTGTCCCACTTCAATTCTTGTCATAGTCAGAAGCACCTCACGTCCTCATGTCCCATACACCACTACAAAAATGTCCCAAGACCTCAAAAAATTATTTGTCCCACTTCAATTCTTGTCATAGTCAGAAGCACCTCACATCCTCATGTCCCATACACCAGTACAAAAATATCCCAACACCTCAAAAAAGAATATTTTTCCCACTTCAATTCTTGTCATAGTCAGAGCACCTCACATCCTCATGTCCCATACACCAGTACAAAAATATCCCAACACCTCAAAAAAATAATTTGTACCACTTCAATTCTTGTCATAGCCAGAGCACCTCACATCCTCATGTCCCATACACCAGTACAAAAATATCCCAACACCTCAAAAAAATAATTTGTACCACTTCAATTCTTGTCATAGCCAGAGCACCTCACATCCTCATGTCCCATACACCAGTACAAAAATATCCCAACACCTCAAAAAAATAATTTGTACCACTTCAACTCTTGTCATAGTCAGAGCACCTCACTTCCTCATGTCCCATACACCAGTACAAAAATATCCCAACACCTCAAATTTGTACCACTTCAATTCTTGTCATAGTCAGAGGCACCTCACGACTTTTGCATTAGTACATATTGCAAGCTATCAATGGGACATGTGACAAGATGTAAAGGGTGTATTTTATAGAGGTATAGAGCTTTGAAATGGAATGAAACAAAGATGATTTTTTTAAATTGACATGAGATTGACTTTATTCGAAAGATAATCTTCTGACATTATAATTTAAATATAATTTCTGGCATATGACTGCCCAAAACAAGATTGCCATTGATCCCAATTTTCATAAGCGAATTTTGTTTAGCGATGAAGCTCACTTTTGATTGAATGGATACGTCAATAAACAAAACTGCCGCATATGGAGGGATGATAATCCTCAAGTGTATGTTGAGGCATCGTTACATCCACAAAAAATGACTTTTTGGTGTGCTTTATGGGCTGGTCCGTACTTCTTTATAAACGATGCTGGCCAGAACGTTACAGTCAATGGTGACCGCTATAGAGCGATGATTACTGAGTTCTCCGTTCATCAATTGAACAACCATGATGTGCAGGAGCTGATGTTTCAACAAGACGGCGCAACATGTCACACAGCTCGTGCCACGATTGATTTATTGAAGGAAACGTTTGGTAACCGCATAATTTCACGTTACGGACCCGTGAATTGGCCTCCAAGATCCTGCGATTTAACGCCGCTTGACTATTTTCTCTGAGGATATGTGAAGTCGCTAGTCTACGCCGATAAATCCGAAACGATTGACCACTTGGAGGACAACATTCGCCGCGTTATTGCCGATATACGGCCACAAATGTTGGAAAAAATCATTGAAAATTGGACCTCCAGATTAGACTACTTTCGAACCAGCCGTGGCGCTCGTATACCAGAAATTATATTTAAATTATAATGGTAGAAGATTATCTTTCGAATAAAGTCAATTTCATGACAATTTAAAAAAATCATCTTTCTTTTATTCCATTTCAAAGTTCTATACCTCTATAAGAAACATCCTTTACCTCAAATGAGGTGGGACAATGTACCACTTCACTCCCCCAAATGAGTACCTCATACAAACTCAATAAAAATGCGTGTCCTACCCAACACTACCCAGAACACAGTACACATAACCTTACCTGCGGACCTGGTTGTCTTCGCTTTGACTGGCGCCCCTTCCTCTTTCTTTCTCCACTCTTTAGACGACACCTTGCTTTCGGGAATGTAATAGTGTACCCATGTCTCGTCTGTAGTGAAGATTCGCGTTAAAAAACCATCCCCCTCCGCCTCGTATCGCGTCAGCAAGCGGCGACAAACTTCCAACCGAGTGAATTTTTGCTCGAAGTTCAATAGTTTAGGAACCCATCGCGCCGTTATTTTGCGATAATTAAGGTGTTCGTGGATGATAGACTCTAAACTACCAATACGAATGCCGAGTTCAGCCGAAATGTCTCGAACATTCATCCTACGGTCCTCCAAAATGAGTTGTTCTACGTGGCGAATGTTGCCTGGTGTAATTCGACTAGTTCGCGGTCGACGATCATGCGGCTGATTCTCGACGGTTTCGCGGCCATCTTTGAATGCTTTGGCCCATTTAAACACGGCAGCCCTACTCAGGTACTCACTACCAAACTGATTTCGCAAACGCAGAAAAATTTCCGTGTTTTTAACGCCTTCCCACACTAAAAAACGAATGACAATACGTTGCGCAACGGCGGTCGGCACTTGACTTTCACTCATGGTCATAGCACGCGCGTGAAACATGCGTTACCGACGGAAACTATGCCACGCTCTCGGTAAGGGACACAGATATGACATACTCAAGCCACGACTTTCAAAACATACATGCGCGCCATCTACAGCGTTTGTCTCGATCATATTTGAACCGCCCTCGTATATATTGTAGTTTTGATGGGACTATGTAACTTCTCTGTCAATTTGGTCGATTCCTGCGGCCTTGTTATTCTTAAGTCGATGGCCTACTTCTTTTACTTCCCCGATGGCTGGCAGTTCTGCATGAAATCTTATTCTCCATGTACATTAAGCAGTTCACCATACAACCTTTTTACTGCCTGAAATGAGCTTCCCATTATCGTGGCTTATAAATTCTAGTTTGGCCTGGTAAGATCGTTTAAAAGTTAAGGAGTTGTGCGGAAAGGGATTAGCTGTGGAAAAGAAACGTTTCTGACACAAGATAAGACAGAAACACGTGGGCGACCCAGGAAAACTACATTAGATTTTTATCGACACCTGTTTAGCCTCTCGGTACGACTTGAAAAGTGAGTTAAATGCCCCAGTTTGTATTCAAACAATGAAACAGTTTCTTATACAGGCCATATGGGTCGATGTAAATTTCGAATAACTTCTCAATTCTCAACCGATTTTGAAAATTCAAACACCCTTATTCAATTTAGACCTTTACAATTTATTTTGATTAATTTTTGAAAACAATATCAATTAAATGACCGCCTTTATTGCCGATGCAAAAATGGGCTCGTTTTCGCGCATTCTCCATGATATTTTCGAGCATTTCGGTCGAAATTTCTGCGATTCCCGCACGAATGTTTCTTTTGAGCTGTTCTATTGTCTTCGGACCGTTAGCATGCACCTTGCTTCTCAAGTATCCCCAAAGAAAAAAGTCTGGAGGAGTCAAATCCGTCGATGTCGGAGGCCAGCCAATATCGCCCTTTTTTGACACCAATTTTCCAGGGAACTTCTTACGCAAAAGGTTCCGGCATGTATGGCATATTGCGCCGTCTTGTTGAAACCAAAAGTGAAATAAGCCCTTTTTACGCATTTCTGGGACCACATAATGGGCCAGTATCCACCAACATCGATCGCCATCCACTGTATCGCCAACTTTGAAGAGATATGGTTCAATGATGGTTTTAGCGCATACACCGGCTCAAACAGTAACTTTTTGATCATATAACGGTTCTTCGTGAATAATGTGAGGATTTTCGGTGCCAAAAGCGACAATTTTGTTTATTAACTGAGCCAGAGAGCGTAAAATGTGCCTCACCGGTCATCAAAATTTGCTGCCAGAACTCCGGCTCAGCATTAATCATTGCGACGACATTTTGTGCGTATGCCAAGCGCCGTGGTTCATCTTGGGGCAAAATTCTTTGAGTCATCTGCACTTTGTATGGAAGTATGTAAGTGAAGATCATACTTCGAAATTATCCGCAAAGTGGTGCCACTGATGCCTAACTGCTGCGAACGGCGCCGATATGACAAACTTGGCTCTTCTTGAACACTGGCCTTCACAGACTGAATAGGTGAGTTTGATCGCCGCGGACGTGGCCTAGGTTGCTCACGAAGGCTTGCCACAGAACCAAATTGAAAAAAATTCGAGGCCCAACTACGAATCGTATCTTTTTTGGGCGCAATACGATCACGGTATGTTGAGTTAGCAGAATCGAGCATTCATTTTTAATGAACTTCGAAACTATTTACGTACGTTCTTTTGGTGTGAAGCGATTCATGGTTAAAATTGTACTGAACGTTTCCAAAATCCTATGACATATGAAAATCGGTTTACAATTGTTGAAGTTATTCGAAGTTTACATCGATCCACATAAGATGGCGCACCCTGTAGAATGTGGCTTACACGGAAAATTGACAAGAAAAAATTCTCAAATCGTCACAGGAAATATCAAGAAGAGAAAGGAGAATTCAATCAGCATCTCTTGCATTCTTAGTTTTATGGTCTAACTAAAAGAAAATAAACCTTTTTGGAACCGGGAGTTTAAGTTTTTATAACAAGACGAAGACAATGAAGCATGGTGGTGGCACCATCATCAAGACATTGGTCCTCTATTTTGTATTGAAAATATTATGAAGGTAGTAGTATACGGATATATGAACAAAGCATTAAGCCACAATATTTAGGGGAAACCATGCCGCTGGGAATATCCAAATAATGAAACGTCACAGTCACCAATCGACCGTCTTTGAGGAATCTTAAAAAATGTAGTTTCGAAGGCCACAATAAGATATCGCAATCATTTGTGGCGGCTGAACCAAGAAATTTGCAGTGCTTTTTCTATTGAAACATGCAGACTGACCGAATCTATGCTACGTAGGTGTCTTGTCTTGCTGAAAGAAGTATTGAAGAACCGAAGACTTGGTGCACATAAAGTCCAACCGTCCTATTATTATTTTTTCCAGCCCTAGAAAACTGTTTATTATAATATTCTTCTATTTTTTGTTAAAACGAAGATTGCATAGGCTTCAAAGAGTTTCTTACAATACAAAAAAAAAGTTTAGGCTGATGCATAATTTTTGCCGCTTTCTGCTCTTGAAAAAAATGGCGTTTCCGTTATTATTTTTCCATAAAAATAATCTTCTCTTTTATTAACAGAAATGCGTATCGAAAATTATCTTCATATTCGCCCCATTCGGCGGCAGAGTCATTTCGCGATCTCAACGAACTTTTCTTAGAGGGAACAATCAGCAAAAGCCAAGTTAAAGGACAAGTTGAAAGATGATTCCAGAAGTTAAAAACGAGCGACACAAACCTTGTAAATGTTAATGTTGTAGAAGGAAGAGGACGATCATCAAAGTTCAACGATCAGGCCCTTCTAGTGGAAGAAGACGAAAACCTGACAAAACGAATGCTAGCCGATGACTGCAATGTCAACCAGTCGACGACCATCTGTCGTCTCAAAAAGCTCGGTAAAGTGCGGAAATTCACTGGATGGGTCTCCACGAACTCTCCGACAGCCACAAAGCAGAACGTGTACGCTTTTTACTGATTTGCCGCACCGAAATGAGCAAGCTGAAAAATTTCGAAAGAAAGAAGGTTTGCGTGCCGCGAACAGCAATATTAACTTCCACTTCCTAGTGGACCTTTAATGATACTTGCACTCTTAAATCCTCAATTACCTTTTAACTACATCTCATCCCCGCCCTGTTACACCAAGGACCTCCGCTCCCTGCACAGTAAAAGATACAAACGGTGACAGGCCTATCTTAAATCTGTGAATCACTCTACCTTCGATATTTTAACCGAATGCAGTCCTTTTTATCTCCGATCCTAACGGTTTCTATTGCAAAAGCAAAGACTGATAACTATCCCCCTACTTTTAATCTTCTGAATACTTTCTCCAATGATCCAAAAATAGTTGCCAATTTTTTTGACATCTCCTCTACCGGTCGTTCACCGGCCACGTCCTTTAGTCTATGAATATTTGAATCCCCTTCTCACGATATCCACACTGCACGAATTGAAGCCATTCAACATAACTTCATTTTTGTTGAACTGGATTCTTCCCTTAGTTAATACCTACATCTGACCGCCTTATAAGAATCGTTTTAAACTAATCAACGGCTCGAGGTTGCAGACATACTTTTTATTATTTCCTTTAACACCAATCCTTGAAACAATTCCAATCAACATCCAACAAACTATGAGTACCATGAGTCAATGTCCAGAATACTACACTCTTTTCGACCTACGTCAAAATAAACCCAGGTCTAAAGATGTTTGTTCCCGAAACCATTCACTCTCTCCTTAATTGTTTTCCTTCCTTTTTTAAATAGTGTCGGTCACCCAAGTCAATAGCATCGTTCCGAATTCTGTCCTAAGATCGTGTTATTTATTTCGTGTGATCGCAGAGTCACAAACAAATTAGCTTAATTCAACAGGGTCTAGCGATAAAATGACTTCTGATGCCACGACTAGTGTACAAGTCCATAACATAAAACAGCAAACGTCCCTATCGGGCACGAGCTTTTACAATGATCCAGCGCATCTCATTCTGAAATATTATTTGTTGCCCTTAATTTGGACGTTGATTTCGAAGTTTGTTTTTTTAAGACAAGCTTTTGTGTCGGTAAATAACTGATGTGAAACCAGTATATTGCCTAAAACCCCTTTGGCCTCATGACCTGCTTAACAAATCAGTATTGATCCACACCAATAATCGGGATCTCTCTCTGCTTTGTTATTTGTTAAGTACTTCATCGTGGGTCAATAAACGGAGGTCTCCTAACTTACTACCAAGAAATGTTATCAATTTTACCTCGAGTCGAGCTCGCTCTTCCAGGTCTTGCTTTCGTTTAACCTCCTCTAGTTTTGGAATTAGTAACGCAATCAGTTCCTCTTTCTTCAGTGGATGATGTTCGTTTGGCGGTCGTTGTGTTCGCGGGATTACCTAAAATTGAAATGATTTACAGATCCCCGATAAAACCCTGATCTGTTTATAATAGACCCCTACTTGAATGTTATTCGTTTCCTTATTGGCCAAGGCGCTTTGACGTATTGCTTTGCTTTCAGAAGAGTTGTGTCTTCTTTGGATATAAGGACGACCATCACTATAACAGAAAAACCAAATTAAACCAAATTCCATAATATTCATAAAATTCGACTTGAAAAAAAAAAGACAAACACGACACATTACTTGAAAAGAACTCCACTAATCGGGAAGAGAAAGAATTGTAGGGGCGCATTCATACTTACATAGAACAACTGGAGAGCGACATCGTGTCGGAATCGGTTCGTCCGCCAGAGCTTACACTGGCCCTTTCAGAGTCTACCCTCGAATTGGGCATATATGACGTGCTTGGCTTTGCTGTGTACACATAACCATGGGCTCTACATGCAGGAGTTTTCACAGTACGGTTTGGGATTTTTTTATATATATTTTTTTTTTGATTAAGGATAAGTGAATGAATTTATCCATGCATTTCCACGTATATATATAAACAAAATTATATATTTTTAAAAAAGAGATATAACATTGGCACACATAACACAAGAGCACGCAGTAATAGTTGCATTCAGGTTAAAATATATTGAACAGTCAGGTGTGATGTGATGAATGTTGTGCACGTAAATGCGTTTTGGTTTATTTATTTTTGGTCGCATGTGGACATAAAAACAAAAAAGAAAATAATTAAGTAAATAAAAAGGAAAGAGAAAATATAAATAATTAAATAACGGTAAACTTAAATATAAAAGAAATTTTAGCATTCGAAATAATAGGTTTCCAGCCATGTAAACAGCTTATAAATAAGCCTACATGGTTGGTAAAAATAGATAGAAAAAAATAGGATTTCAAGTTAGCACTGTATCCGTATAGAGTAAAGATTCCTTTAAGCACATAGAATATTCACAAAGTAGCATACAATTCAGGGAACTATAGTATAGAAAACAAGGCACTTAACATAGGGGGGCGTCAACAACATACCCAGGTGGTCGGATTTCCAGTCTTCTTTTCTGTGTGGCCAATAGAAGATCCCGTGTCAGTCGCATTGGCAAATCAGCTGACATTCGGCCACCTTCAACGCGTAATTTTTCAAAATCATCGCATATCGACAATTCCGAGTCTTCATGCAGCGTAGGAAGAGTTGAGCTGCGCGGAAGGGTATCAGTTGCACTTACTGACCCGCTTGAGCTAGCTGATGTTGAAGGACCGTAAACACTACCGCTAGCACTACAAGTACCAGCCGACAGACCACTGGTGCCAGCTGCTAGAGCTGACATAGGTATAAGGGTTGGATTCTTAGATGTACCAGCAACGGCAGTACCATTTCCATTTCCGCCACCGCCGCCACTAGCACTACTACTACTGCCACTTGTTGATGTAGCTCCACTAAACCGTTCCTGAGCAGCAGACATTTGCTGTATGTACTCGATGTACATTTCGGAGACGAGAAACGCCGGATAGATGCGTTCGTTAATTGTTTTCTTAACATCTTGCTGCAATGGGTCGAAGATTCTAGGGCTAAGCACATCACTTTTCAGACCAGCTTTAACCACGCGTCTCAGATCCTCCGAGAGTGTTAATTGACTTTTCCGAAGGAATCTTCAAACCAGAAACAACAGAGACACATGAAAATAACGAATGACGTATATAATGTGAAGCATACCTGTATATGACCCCAATAATTTGTTTTATTTTCTCCGGGTCTGTTTGCTTTTTTAGTCCTTCGCAAGCAAAATAAAAGTTCAAGTGATCATTGTAAGCTGGAACTTCTTCTTCGACATACTTCTTCAACAACTCAATGCCATCGCTATCCTCAAGCAGATACGATAGCCTTAGTGCCCAGTTTAAATATGATGGCGGGGAATTTTTTGAGCTTTCCGAGACCCCTTCGGTCATCTAAAAAAAATAAAAATCTTCCTTATAGTAAGGATTTTATACATTATCTCTATACTGACCTTTCTAACTCGACTTTCTTCTCCGGGAACTGGTGGTCTTGGCCCACTACACTCATTATCTTCATATTTCTTTAAACCTGGTGTATGGCTCATGCCAATATCTAATTGGACAATTTAGATTTTTTTTTTGTTTTTTTTCTTTAATTTATAATTAAAATAAACGTCGCCCAATATTTTTTAAAAATTACTGGACATTAAATATACTTTTTTTTATTTTGGAAGGCATTCAGACAAGGCCTGCAAGAGAAAAAAATAAGAAAAAAAATTACTAAGCTTTTGAATATTACTTCAACTTAAGTACGAAATTTCTTAAATTCACAAATATTGACACATCTCTCTGTTTTATGCTATGAGCCTTGAATCAATCCTTCTTATCGAGGTAGAAAAGCAAAACGAAGACCTGATTAAGTTTACGTCTAACGATACCAAACGGGTAGTTGATAGTTTTCCCACTGTTCTCCTTCCTGTTTTCCACTAAGATTTGTTTTTTTTTTTTTTTCAAAAGCTCTAAATTTATTTTCCTCCTTCTTAGTCAGACTACGCTTCACATCCATAAAGCATAGCGGCATTATTATAGTTCTATAAATATAGATTTTGACACTATGGAACAAAAGAGTTATCTAGCACAGATTGTCCATATGCCCTTAGTTTTATTTTTATGTCGTTTTTGGTAGTCAACGAGGTTCCCTGATATTTGAATTCATCCACTTTCTCAAGTACAGTCAGGTGCTAGTTTTATATCGATTTAAGTCGGCCAGTGACCTTGTATTCAGTTTTCTCTTCATTTAGTCCTAAACCTACTTCGCTTCGTCGTGTCCTTGGCAAAACCTCCTAAAAGACTTAAACTTTGGATACCCACCACAAGACTTATCAACAAGCTTAGGTACTAGAATAAACTTAGAATTAAGTGGTCAAAGCATCCCAATAACCTCAAGTTGCGTAATACATACAAGAAATCATATTCCCAACTCAAAAAAGAAATTCTCATTTGCCGCGAAAATTATTTTCGTAATCAATTATGTTTTGCTAATGGTAATGTTAAAAGTGAATGGCAGGTAGTCCTTAAACCAATCCTACTCTTCTAAAAAACCCACCGATATTCATGTAAATGATTGTGTAGTCACTAATAAATTCGACATCGGTAATGCATTTAATAACTATTTTACTTCATTGACGAGGAACCAGTTCATTGAGTCCAACAAAGTTGTGATTTGTGATCGTTTTCTTGTAGCTCATATAATAATTTATTTGTATGATTCATCTCTGTAGAGATTAGTTTTAAACTTTTCAGTTTGCACAGGCAAATAAGTACTAAATTCTAAAATGGTACAATTTCTATTGATTATATGAACCGTTGCAAAGAAATAGTTTTGTCTTCGAGCCTATATCTTGAGCTTTTACAGACAATTGATGCTCTAAAAAACTCTAGATTTTACGGTTGTGATGGGATTTCTAACGTTGTTTTAAAACGTATCGGATGCTTTATAGTTGTTGTCTTAGCTGTTGTTTTCAATCGCAGCATATTTCTGGGAGTTTTTCCTGACGACCTCAAATGTGCCAACGTAGTTCCACTTATTAAAAAAAGTTCTGCAGAGGTATGTGAGCAACTAAAGGCCGAACTCACTCCTTCCCGTTTATAGCAAAATTTTTGAAAAAAAAAAAAAAAAAAACTGTTAAAGTGAGGATTGTTTCTTTTCTAAACAAATCCAAGTTTTTTGGTTCGGTGCAATTTGGCTTTCAACAGAAGAAATCAACTGAAGACGATCTTTTACATTTTTGCTCAAATATTCTTTCGAGGTTTGACTCAAAAAAATACTCAATCTTGTTGGACAAACGTGAAAAAGCTGGCGTCATGCTATCTTGGTTTAGGCCTTATCAATCGATCTCAAAGCAGTTAGCAGTTAGCTCTTTACCTGTGCGGACGTGCCTTTGAGTTTCCCCAGTTCTCCTTTGCAAATCACAGCAAAATAAAAAACCCAAACGTAGAAACAAAGTGACAAAAAAAAAAAAAAATAAAAATAATAATAATAATAACAATAATTCCGCTTAACCTGCAATTCACGTTGCTCTAATGACCCAATAATTAAGTTTACCTGTCCGATCAATCACCCCAGTTGCTTAATGCCTTCCTGCGGATCCGCTAATTGTTCGGTGACTGCCCATTCATCAGAAATGATCGATTGTAAGGGGATTTGTGGGAAAGCCTTCCACATCATCTCAACACTTACGTCAGCACTCTCGGAGCATTCAGCAAAGTTAAAGTTCCTGGACGACAAAACATCTGACCAACTTGAATGCCTGAATAAAATCGAAGACACGCTGCACACACTCAACATTGATTCCAGCCTCACAAGGTCAGCGGTTAACACTATAATAGAGGAACTGAAATGTACGCCACCCAAATCCCTGGTAACCGCCTACGATTGCAGGACTACCTACAACGTCTCCCTTATGGAAGAGCTTGATAACGCGACCATCCGTACCACTCCAACGCCTCTTACATCCTCCGTCCAAACGCAGACCAGCATGAGCCCTTTGAAGTCCCCATCTACCGTACCTCCTCCCATCTCAGCGCTGAACGTTTCGGAGCTGTTTGGACCTTATCTGACTAGAAACAGAGAATCAACAAGCTGCACAAGAATAATGCGACGATACAGGAGCCTTTGTCTGCCTACATCTTATGGGACACCCCACGCGACGCTGACGACCGCTGGGTATTTAACTTCTTCCGCAAACGATATGCAATCAACCTCGGTAAGTGCACGCAGCTCACTCCTCCCAAATTCCATCGCAGAAACTGCTTTGAAATTACCATCCCTCCGCAATATGAATGGCTTTTTCGCAGCCACCCCAATAAGGAAATCAAAGTCGACATGATGCGGATTACCATTAGGGACCGTAAGAACAACACTAACATTAAACCTAAAAATAAATCTAAGCTCAACACTCCCAAATCCCCTAACCCAGCCAAACCTGGACCCTCGTCTCTTTCTCAAACCTCTCGCAATTTAGGAACTAACTGGGAATTAAAGACTGGAATAGTCCCCAATTTCTCCCGACCTCTTCCTCTCTCAATAGCTCTCAAATCAACAACTAACCTCAACATCCCCCCACCCAATAATTCTCCTAACAGATCACGTACCCAGAACCGCGTATCTTTCAACCTTGCGCCCAGCTCCAACCCTCATCCCCCTCATCGAACATTCTTAATTCAATACCCAATCCCAACACCAAGGCTTCACGTAACAGCTGCACGTATCCTCAGTACCCAAACTTTATACACTCTCACACTCTGAACCCAACTCCCTCCACCTCCTCAGCTTCTAACAACACCCCCTCCACCTTCTCAGCTTCCCACAACTCGACCTTCCCTCTCACCTTCCCCTCTTTCTTACATCCACTTCTCCCTCCCACGGCCAAACTCACCAAACATCTTGCCGAGCTTAACGCCGAAGACCGCTATGTTATGTCACGTTTAAGAGACAGAAGAATCTACGAAAATGTACGCCTCTATCTGGCCTACCTCCACGACAAACCTGACTCCATTTGTATCGACGGCAAAACTAAAACCAACGTCCAAGAAGGCCTACCCACAGACCCCCACGCGTTAAAAAAGACCTTTATAGGATTTCACGAAAGCCTTAATATTTCTCCCATTGATGTAACATAAATAACGACCTCTCCACTTTCGCAGCCCACGTCAGTTCAAAGCGCATTGCACACTTGCAAAGTACCCGTTCTAATCTGTGCAGGGACGGGTTAAGAATATCCCTGCAGCGATACCTCTCGCTTGTCGTAAAAGGCGACTAAACAAAGGTAAACAAAAATCACATCTAGGCAATTTAGAAAACACCAAGGTGAGCCTAGGGACACATATACCACCATTAAACTGCCCCACAAGTGTACATGCAAATCAGTGGGTTGACACGACTGGGGATCACGGTGTTGTAAGAGTAAGATCAAACAAAAAAATCCGGAGCATGCCCGTGTCACAAAAAAAAAAAAAAGGCAGGCCGAAAAACAATTGGTGCAAACAAATGTAAAAACACCAGCATTTGATTGGCCTCAGCGATGAAGTAATCCCAAACCGGGAAGCCTGCCGCTACTTTCTGAGGGCAAACCGGCGGACCACACAAGCGGACCAGTAGGAATGCCAGTTAAGTGCGAAGGTTATGGTCCTACACTTCTGACCGGAAAAAAGGAAAAGAAGAAGAAGCAGTAACATCTAGTATATTAATTTGGGAGTTCCTCAAGGTTCCGTGTTGGGACCCATTTCGTTTCTTACATATACAAAAAAATTATCTGTTTGGACTAAACTTACTGCCTTTGCGGATGATGTGGGTTGTTCCTATAGTTCAGATAGCTTCTTAATTTCGGTTTCCGATATCAACTGGGACCTTAATTTATCAACGATCTGGTTCTCGGAACATAAATTGGGCATCAGTCCTAAAACAAAAATTACGTTCTTCAATTTATCCTCCCAGACCTATACCAATGCAGAAGTTTACTTTCATGCACCGGAATGACAAAAATTTATATTGACTAATTGTTCCTGTGCCTCCGATCTTTTCCTTCCACCTTTTTGTAGTACATTCGATTGCAGTGATCAATTTATTTTTTTAATTGAGAATGTGGAGGAGTTTAAGTACTTGGGGCTGAGCTTTGCTAACCATACAGAATTTTTGAGGGAATATTTTCGTTATACACTTCGGAATTTTTTTTATCTGAAAAATGTTTTTTTCTATAAACTCCTCAAGACATAAGATATAACGGTATTTTTAACTCGAAGTTTTGGGGGTGGAATGCAACTAAATAAAATCAAAATACTTTTAATCCTTCAAAAAACATCTTAAGAATATTATGCCGGAAACACCGTCGACATCCTAGCTTTCCATTGTTTCGTGGTACGAAAATTCTCCCAGTCCATCATCTGTAGTGCTTCAAGGTGTTGAAAACGTTCTTCATGAGATTGGGAAATCGTAATTGCAGAATAATATCTGACTAAACTACGAACAAACATTTCGAATGTAGTTCTATATCATTTTATCGCACCACGGCCTTTCGTAACTTTTATCTGGTTTAATCGTACCGTCTATTTCAACAAGCTTCCACTATCCTTAAGAACATTAACGTTTCTGGATTGTTTGAAATTCGTGCAAAATATTGGTTTGTAGAACTAGACTATAATTGTTTAGAATACATTTCATTAGACCATAAACCCTGTCTCTTGCTTTTCTGCCCCTGTGTGTCTTACTTATCCCTCTATTTGTTATAAATATTGCTGAAGCACACAGAATTTTTGTTGAGACCTACCGTGAGCATATTCTGTTGGAAACGATGAAGGTAAAGAACACTCCGGCGCATAAAAAAAAAATTGGAAACGAAGAACTGGAGGCATTACTTTATAAAGACGTACATATGTTAAAATCATAACAATCCATTTTATTAGACATAAAAGCTTTAGGAATGATTTTAGATTTAGTCGTATAAGTTTGAGCCGAGACACTTCGTACGGCGTTTTTCCCCGCTTATTTCTGGCGATGAAAACTGAATACATCGTTGGCCAAGGCAAATACCGATATTTTGAAGGTTGCGCTCTGCATTTTGTGGGATCAGAGGAATAAAGTATATTATGAGCTGTTCAAACCAAACGAACCCATGGAAAATCGCAATCGATTCCAACTGATGCATTTGAGACGAGCATTAAAGGAAAAATTACCCAATATAAGAAGGAACACGACAAGGTGATTTTGCTACATGACAACTCTCGATCACTTGTTACAAAATTGATGAAAACGGCATTGCCCCTTCCGAGTGCCACTTATTTCGTTTGTTAGCACATGACCTGGTTGAGCAGCACTTCGATTCTTATGAAAAAGCAAAAAATAGGTTGATTTTGAATAACCTTAAAAGTGCTGTTATTCTGACGTAGAATTTATACATGCATATGTTGCCAGAAAAATGGGAAATGTAGTGGCCAGCGATAAGCCATATAAGCACTGGTGTTATTGCTAAAGAACCAAGAATTGACCACAAACCAGTTTTGAATCATTTTCGTAAAGCTGTATACTTACTGGCTGAGTTCCGATGGATATGTGTTGAAAATTATTTTATATACATACATAAGAGTGTAGAGTTTCTTGTATTGATTTATTGTTGCAGTGTATACCCTAATAGCTCTTTTGACAGTCAAAATCTTCGGAAGCCATATGCATATCGCACCGCTTTGCTGAAAGCTATTTACAGTTTAAGATGAGACAGTGAGTCAAAAGTAATGTGGACAATATCATTATACGTAATGAGACTGACTATTAACGGAAGTAATAACCTGGGTCTAGTTTCAACAGGAGTAAAATAAGACGATAGCCTTAATTTATATAATTATCCGTACTGTACAATTGTTTCAGAGGTTACGATCAATAACAAAGCCAAGACTAGTGCAATGTTCAGCAGTAATTTTACGCTTGCTTAAGAATATGCCTGGGTAGATGTTTAAGTCAAAATTTATTTTGGATATGACACTACTTGAGATATAATTGGATTCAGAAACAAATGATTAGCAATGGACCAGGCATAAATTTGGATAAGATACTTAATGAAGATAGTCAGCTCATCAAGCTTACTGAAGGATATGCCCAAATGAAGTTGAACATCATCAGCAATAAAGACGCACAGAAATTTATGGGAGATATGTGATGAACATACAGAGCAATATTGGTCCAAGAATTGACCCTTGTGGAACTTCTTGTACTAAAGCCCTTGCGAAGGAGATGACCAGTGATGACTCCTGGGAATTTTGTTATTCTATATTTTTCTTTTTTAATAAATTTCTTTTTAATAAATTGTTCTGATAAATTAAAAAATCTGATTCTTGGTATTTTTGTGTTCGCAGCTGTAAATGGTCGGAGGGGCACTACTTTGAAGAGGATAACATAGATTCGGTAGGATAAAGAAAGATCGAAAAATGGACAAATAAAGTCACCCTTTCAGTTTAGACAACAGTTGACAATAATGCAAATACTCTAGTAGTTTAATCTTTAATTTTTCCTATTTGCAGTCTTGATCGACTCTGTGTTGACATAATGATGAAACATGCTATCTCGCAGTGGCAATCAGTCCAATTAAAACACAGCATTTAATTAAAAAAAACTTGAAGTAGTTTTAAAAATTAACGACGCGGTTCATAATAATGAAATCTGTGAGATATTGAAAAAAAATCAAAATCCTTTTATTCGTAAGTAAAATAAATTAATGTTGAAATCTGCCAAACAATTGGATGGTAAAACAGATTAGATCGACAAGGTATACATTAGTCAAAAAGTGTGTTTTAAAAAATATAACAAATGCTATTTGTCTGTTAGTAAGGTTATAAAAAGAAGGTTGGATTTATAACACGGATCCACGTTAAAGTTAACTATTTAATTTTTTTTCTATTGATAGAATGTCAACGCAAGTCCAACAGTGAGAATCAAAAATGTGTATACAGTCAGTACCCACTAGTACAGAAGCGAAGGTGCATATTATCGCATGTGACCAATGTGATATCCTGTACATAGCAAAAAACAATTTAAACACACAACACAAATATAACTCACAACTCACTTTTTATATTTTTCACTAAAAAAAATAGTTTTAAAAAAATCAGAAATTATTGACGATGGAAATTTTCCTATATTTCTGTCCATAACTTTTCACTTATTCAATGAGATGAAAATCTGTAGGAGGGTTAAGTTTTTTAGGGATGTAGAACAGCATAAATTCCTTGAAAATTTTTGCTGTGTATCTAGTGTCATTATTTTGCTGGAGGACTAAAGGTGTTGTAAGACCCAAATCGCGCATTGGGTATTAAATTCTCCTTTAACATGGTTAGATAGTCCTTGCTTTTCATTCTAGACTCAATGAAAACAACATTTTCTGTTCTGGCAGCAGACATTCACCCACAAAGCGTCACTGAACCTCTACCATGTTTAACCAGTCAACTGTTTATGACGAAGATATTCTTCATGAAAAAAAATTTAAAATTTTGTGTTATTTTTATTTTGTGTTTTCGTCATGCGTCTTCAATAGTGGCCATTTATTTTTGATGTTTTTGGTTCCTACTTATGTTAATATAAATAAATAAATGTATACATGAAATAAATAACGAAATAAAAATATTAAAGTCACATATTAGGTCACATTTTCCAACAAAGTGGAGAGTGTCGACACTGGCGACGGCTTTTTTGTGGTCGAGGATCTACAGGAGAAAGTCAATTCGAACGTCGCTTTTTTCGAATCTGTATACACGCTGAACACTGTTATCAAGCTTGAAAATCCTCTTCTGAACCATTCAAGCCTAAACGGGATAGAGTGTTATATGGTATCCCTAACCTTGCTAAGATCCGATTAGTTAGAATGCTAGAAAGCTTTTTTGAAAAAGTAGTAAACAATCAAATGGGTTTAGAAAAAGAAAATAGTACCAGACAACCAATTTGGTTTTAAGGCGAGGCATGATACTATTCACGCTGCATCAAAACTGACATTCAGTGGAATAGGCCAAAAAACCAATGTACGAGTGCTTGTCTGGCCGACTTCGAAAAGACCTTCGACGCCGTATGATTAGAAGGTCTGTTATATAAGCTCACCAGGCTAGGCATGCCAGATCAACCTTCTATGCATGATTTATATATTAAACATATAGTATAATGACTTGTGACGTTACTTCGAGCAGGATCTGTAACTTTAAAAACGGTTTACAACATGGAGCGGACCTATATTATGTAACATGTGTTCAAGCGATCCAAAAATTGAGGTCATCAATACAATGCTGTGTGACTTCGATCATATTAAGGGATATTGCGATGATCGGAAGTTGAAAATTAACTTCCAAAAGTAGAAAATAACACTGCCTAGGACTCCGCTGTACAGCGCCTCATTGGGAAACATGGACAATCATTAGCGGTGAGAAACGCGGTTAGATATATTGGTATCTGGCTTGACCATGTATTTCAATCGTTTGAGCTAAGAAAGCCTTCGGTATAAGGCGTTTGTTTCACAGCAGTCAACTTGACCGCAGGATAAAAATTATATCATCGCGTATGGTTGTCCGGTGTAGTTTAATGTAGCATCATCTTATATGGAAAAGATTCGTGTATTCAAGAGGCAATGGCTTAGGGTCTGTCTTAGAATGTACAAAAATCCAGAGTTTCAGTTCATTAAGTATTATTAAGTCCTGTATGAGCCGGCCTAAGCAGAATCGACAATTTTCTCATTAAAATCACTAGAAAGCACACCGTTAACGCTCACCGAGGCAACATGGACAATCGAATCAGCCGCGACGGGTACCTTGACGGCGCTAATAAGGTCATTAGTTGACCTGAGATTTCGCCGATATATCTAAATAGTAGGCAGTTAGTTAGGAGCCCGGGTCCATCATCATGCTTAGTTGAATCTGAGAACTGACTGAGACCTGTTAACCTTGGTGAGGTCTCGTATGTACATACATGCAGAATGAGTGAGATGGCGAAGCCGAGTCGTTTCCAGTCGCTCGCAGTAATATGCATCTTCACTTCTGTACTATTGGGCACTGGCTGTGTACAAATTTTTGATTCACACTTCAGACTTTACAGTGAAGGAACCTTTAGACTGTCGAACTTGTACAACTTAAGAGCAAGGTTCTTCCCACAGTTTCCCAGGTGACTATGTCGGTATTATTCATTAAACAAAAACAAGTTCCCCACATAATGTTGATGACGAGAAGGCTAATTTCTAACTCAACGCCAACTGCCGCCTTCACCAGCAGACAATTCTCTTCTTAAAGCCGATATTAAAAAAAAACCTAATTAGTTTCGATTTCATTTCACCCGCTTGCCTAACCCATTTTAAAAGACAGCAAAGCCAGAATCAAATGTTTGTCTTCCGAAAAATAATATTCCTCTATATTTGTATCTAATTCATAAAAGGAACGGCAGCATGCGAGTATATTCATTAATAAATAAACGGCGAACGTAAGAAGAAATCGGCAACATGGACAAACAAACGAAACACACAACAATGCGCAAATAAGAAATCAAATCGCGGCCATTTTGAGATGGCTTTTGATTGGTTGATGAAATCGACCAATGTGATATCCTGTACATAGCAAAAAAGGACAATGCTACATTTTGTGTGCACACACAAAGGGGGAATACCCAGAAATGAACAAGCAAAGGGACGCAAGCAAGCAACAAACCTAGACGTACAGAAAAAAACGAAAAAAAAAACAAGGATATCCCCACCACACAATACAGCGTGATGTGACGACGACAGCAGCAGAAGCACCGACAATACCATAAGGAGGGATGGTGATGGTGGTGAGCACACTACAGAAGAGGGCGCGTCTTTTACATACACTCCAAGGATTGTTGGAAGAGGGTGCTTTTTGAAGTTCTGCGAAGAGGATATCATCTCTACGTTTGACGTAATAAACGAAGAACGGCCATTGTCTGAGTATAATAAACAAAAAAAATGTATTTTAAGGAATAATCACAAAAACAAATGTTCCAGGAGCCTGACATCAAAGAAGCGAGGACGACAGAAGCAGTGAAAGTTGAGCTTTAGAAGATTAAAAACGAACGAGTTGGAAATGTGTTTGATGGATAAAAGGGGAAAAGCAGACAAAAACGAACGAAACACTTTTTTTTATAACCGGGGCTATTATGTGCTTTAATTTAGAAAGGAACTAACCCATTGTTGGTCTATTCGGATGGCAGTAAGTGATACCGCCTCCTTGTTCTCCTTTTATTTGAGTTTTATATTCTTGTCGGGACATCACTTTTTATCTTTACATCATTGAGAATGGAAGCATTATGGAGGATTTGTGTTTTAAAAAACAAGCTTTAGGAAAATCTCAAAGTTTTAATGTAGTACAGTTTAAGGAAATGGGCACAAATGTATTTCCACTTTCAATGCGGTCACCTACATTGATATGGTGTACTTATTCAGTGAAATCCTTTGTCTTTATATGTGATGAACAGAATATTATGAAGCATACCATTATCCTTTAGAATGGGTAACTAACATAGTCACTCACTGCAATCGTTTTAACGGTGCCACTGCTTAGGAACGTAAAGCGATGATAGTATTGTCTATAGACTTGACAAAACTTTGTCAACGTCAATATAAGGTCGTTACGTATGAAACTACCGATCTATTGACCCTCCTTAGCGTGAAGAGCAGCTTTTGGAATGGCTAAAGGTAACTCACTTCTTTTGCTTCGTAATCTTTTCCATTCCACATTGTTGTAAAGAGTCCACCTTTCATCGCCAGCTATCATCCTTATCAAAAATGATTCAATTTCATGACGAGGCATGATCGAATAATTTGCGTCAGCCAAATATAGTATCGATTTATGTGTTGCAATTTGCACTAATGGTTTCCTTGGCAAGGATTCGGTATATCCAATATTTCTGTTAACTATGTTCCTGGTTCAACTGGATTTCAACTAGAGCTTAGGTGTGTTCCTCAATAATCTCAACGAGTCGTCCAGAATGGGGTAAATCAGAGCATGGGAGATTACCTTTCCGAAAACGCTGGAACTACTACCTAGTTTTCTCCGTGCATTTCACAAATCTTTCTACCTGTTTGTGCAGCCCTTTTTTCCAAAATTCGATTACCAAATTCGGCGAAGGAAATTTTTCACTACGAAATAAGCCAAGAGATAGATCAGTGGCAGGTACCGATAGTGATTCACAACAGCACAGTTTCTGAAACTGGTAGAGTTAGGATAAACAATTTTGGTCTGATCGCCTTACTTACTAGACTTATTTTCGATCGATTACCACTTTTTCTGAAGTCTGGCAATTGTCTCAAAAGTAGCTGATGACTCTGCGCTACGCACATTCACATCACTACAACACAATACAACTTCACAACACCACACTCAAAACAGCTTTAAAAAATGTTGATGGAACAATGAAAATAAAGACATGATCATCATTCCCGTGTTTAAAAAGAGTGACCAAACACAGAGCAACAACTACCAAGGAATATTGTTTTTATTAAGTTGTTACAAGCTGTTGTCAAATATTCCTTTAAAGAGACTGACGTCATAAGCTACCAGTCTAGCTTCAGGAGGAACCTCTAGACGAGTTTTTAGTAAAGAAATGGAATTTTACAAAACGGTTCAGCAGCTATTAGTACGAGTATATTTTAAAAGGGCGTATGACTCTATAAGCATCAAAAATGTATCATGGCTTTGCAAGGTTCGGAATCTCGAAAAAGTTGGTGAAATACCTAAAGAGAAATAAAAGAGAACTACCCTTAACGGAATCACACGTGCTCTAGCATACGCTAAGGATTCTTGCAGATAGTGAGAAAGAGTTAAGAGGAACGCAGAAAGTCTTATAATGACATAAAAGAAGAAGAAGAAGAAGAAGGTTTACATGTAAATGAAGGTAAAACCAAATATATTGGAACTGACCGGGTTGAATCAATCCAAACTTCATACCTGACAGTATTCAAAAGGCATTGAGAAGGTGAAGGAGTTCATAACATTGACCAAAACGACATACAAATTATAATAAAAATAGCTCTTTTACTCTGGAAATCCATATTTATAAAACCATAACAATGCCAATGACACTTTACGGATGTGAAACTTTGTGTCTAATTAAGGACCATTGGGTCACATGTGTATCCTACATCACCTTCCTGTAGTAATCGTCACAGTTTCGGACGCATTACCACACCCCTTAACCTCTGACAAAAGATTTGAGATACTGACTAAGAAGGAAGAAAACAAATGTCGGGTCTTTGGAAACGGGATCTTAAGGAAAATCGATGGTGAAAAACAGGACCAAGAAACAGGCGAATGGAAAAAACTTCGCATACAAGAACTCGCGGTACTTTATTCAGGCTCAAGCATTGTCCGAGTACAGATAGAACGAATGGACGGTAGACAAACACTCCAAAGAATGATGAGTGGAAAACCCGAGGGAAAAGACTGCCAGCAAGGTCACACCGTGGATGAGAAGACAATATAAGGATAGAAATGGAACAGAACAGCGAAATATGGAAGTAACACACTCACGGCAGGAAGGCTTGGCGAAGGTTTGCTAACGAGGCTCGGAACTTTTGAATCGTCAATATTAAAAATAACGATAATAATAGGTTTAAGGAATTTTGCCTCTTACCGGAACGAGAGTATAATTATAAAAAAACAAAAAAAAAATAATAAGGTGTTGTTTGCATCTCGAGATTCTGGCCGTATAGACTTTTTCGAAAAGACCTTTCCATCGATACTAGGTATTACACTATCTCTACCTGATTCCGAGATCTATTCGGCGGCAAACGGACGTATCTCATCACCTCAAGAAGCCTAAAAACAGTATTTAAATATTACTATTAGGATGGAATATTTGATTTTCACTCAGTTCTCAATGAAAAGCTCTCAAGTGAATATCTGTATCTACAAGCAAATTTTGGTTTTTTCAATAAAAAGCGCTAGAGGTTAATTAGATCAGAGACACCACGAGAATGTCGACTCTCGAGACAAATAGCATCATTTGTGGGAAGTTTTCCTTTTCGTTTTCGTCGAGTGGTATATTAAAAGTAGTTGTGAATAGGTAAAACTATTGCTAAAACTGAAGACAACTATAGTATTTGAACTGAATATTGAAGGAAAAACGATCACAATACGAGCAATTTATTTACTCACTAACTATTCACAGTTACTCTTAGTTACCGTTAAATGCAAAACAGAATACGCCACAGATTCTGCCTCCTATTTATCAATTTCTATGCATTTTCTTAACTATTCAGGGGCATCAGCCTTGTATATTTTGACTGTTAGCTTTATAATTGCTAATCAAATGACAGCTAAGTACTCTACAGGGTTTCATAAATAAATCAGAGCGCTTTGAAGACGTTCAGTTCAGGGCATGTTCAGAGCAAGCGCCATATGCTTATACTCTGCTTGTGTTCAGCTCTGACCTAAAAAACAAAACGCCTCGAGAAAAAACTAAAAAGTAAAACGCCCCAAGAAGATCGACAAGAAGGAGTAAAATTCGAATAAACACACCGGTAAAGCTGGAAAACTCACTCCTTCTCGAAACTCATATAACATCACATGGCAACTTATCATCTCCCATTTTGGAATTGTTTATCAAACTTTCCATTGTTGAAGAAAAATCGGGCGCGAACTTTTTCAAGGATGAAATATTTAGCACATTCTCAAGAGAATATTAAACTTTAAACAAAAATTTTAATTTGGTCAGCTTTTCAAAAAGACGAAGACCATTGTTTCTAAACCTGTACTAAAGTATCATTTAACAAGGGGTATCATATTAAATTTATTTATTTTTGTTGAACAGTTCAACAGTAGTTGAACAGTCAAGTACCATTAAGATATACACACTCGCATATCGTATTGAAACAGAAAAAATCAAGAACGAATTATAAAGACTCAATTCGTGTTGGTCCGGCATTCCCGTCATAGCTGACGGTATTATTGTAAATCCAGGAATTGGACTATCCGTAACCACGTTTGTTTTGGTTTGTAGTTGTTTTAGATTAGGAAGACAGGAGGATGGCTTCACATGACACAGCGGTAATACAATGGCGGTATGCCTAAAAGATTTTTTGTTAGAATTATAACAATTTATACGCAAAAATAAAATATCAGAGCTGTTATTCGTGAGGAAAAATTTAATTCAAAAAATGCTTACTTGTAGTTAGAGCCGAAGCAAACAGATAACAGTTGCTTTATTGTGAATTGGAAATAATTCATAGCGTTCTTTAGAGTACATTTTTCTTTTATTATTGGGTGTGTGAATATGACTCCGCCCTTTTTTGTTGAAATAAAACACATTTGTTTTGTTTAGAAAATTAAAAAACAGTTTATTCAAAGTATGCTCCATCTGCAGCTACAACCTTTGCCCATCTTTCAGGTAATTTACGTATTCCTTGTCTGAAGAAATCCTGATCTTTTGAGCTGATCCAATTATCAAGCCAAATTTTGATACTTTCGTGGGAAGTGAACCGTTCTCCTGTAAGACTGGACTGCATTGTCCGGAATAAATGGTAATCCGACGGAGCTATGTCCGGCGAATATGGCGGGTGGAGTAATACTTCCCAGTCCTGTCCATCTAAATATTTTTTTACGACTTGTGATGTGTGTTGTCATGTTGGAGAATTAATTTACTGTGCCTATTCTCCCATTCTGGTCGTTTTTCTTGTATGGCTCCCTTTAAATGCATTAGTTGTCGTCGGTTAACTTCTCGATTAATAGTTTGAGAGGGTTCGAGCAACTCATAATGCAAAATACCTCTCTTCAAATTTTTTGGGTGGTTTTCCATGTTCTTTGTCCTCAGTGCCAAAATCACTATTTTGAAATCGTCGAAACCATTCCTTGCATGTTGTATTAGATGGAGCATGCTCACCGTAAATCTCCACAAGCAAACGATAAGTTTCCGCTGCACTTTTCTTTGCAACGAAATAGTGTAATAACACTTCCCGCAAATGATGTTTTTAAGGAGCTAAAAAAACTTGTTGCTTACACTTC
The DNA here is from genome assembly GCA_958301585.1 of Merodon equestris. NCBI lineage: Eukaryota > Metazoa > Arthropoda > Insecta > Diptera > Syrphidae > Merodon > Merodon equestris. Next base: position 7,776,996 of record OY284413.1, on the reverse strand, counting down.
AATCAAATGTCACGTACTGCGTTTGACAGCTGACATAAAGTACTATCAAATACAAGTGTTACCATCTATAAGTACACGTAAGCAATATTAACAACGACATCTTTTAGGAAAGGGCGGAGTCATATTCACACACCCAATATATACGCCAACCATTTTGCGTAAAACAGGTTTCATTAAGGGTCGATTTCAGTAACTATGTTTATGTCATTAAGTTGAAGCGTGAATAGCAAAACTTTGTACTTCACCGAATATGCCGAACTTCGTTCCGGATAAATTGCCTTAGCGGCGAGCTCTTTTTGGGCTCTTGATTAAGTTTTGCTGTTTCCAAACTATGTATATGCATGTATTATAGTATAATTAGGTAAAATAAGAAAAAGCTGCAAGAAAGCTTGTACTTCACTGGCGGGTATGATAGGTCGTCGAACATATTTTTTTGATATCGTAGTAAAGAAAAGGCTATTTGGGGAACATTTTAGTGCCAATTTATTTAAAAAAAAAATTCCTCTGAAATTCCTCCTCGTCTTTTGTTGAGACGGAACATCCCCACGCTCTGCCGGAAACAGCATCTAAATATAGGTTCTGATGCTTCAAAAAAGAATGCATGAAGACATGTCGGACGCCAGCTTGCAAATTCATTGCAAGTAGATGACACCATAGTTAAAACTTTTGGAAGCATTGGATGACAACATGAGACGTCGGTCGGCGTTTCGCATGTGTGAACCGCTGCTTCAACCGGCAGGAAAGGATATATATTGCTATATATCGTGACCATGGTTAGAAAGTTCTGCTCTGCATTTGGTTGGATTAGCATTACAGCCCAAAATCGAATAAAACCATAACAATAGCGATCAATTGCAAACAATTCATTTGAGCCAAGCATTTACGGAAAAACGGCCGCTATATGAGCAGAGATACAAGGTAGTTTTACTACATAAGAACAATAGCCCACATGTTGCAAAATCGATGAAAACCTACTGGGAAACGATTAAATGTAAAATCCGTATACCGCACTCACCTTCCGATTACCACTTTCTTCGTTCGAAAGTACAATACATTTGTTCACACTTCGATAGCCTCAGAAGACATGTTGTTTTTACGATGTGAAATTCATATAATGACAGATATTTTCAACAACTTTAGAACTTACTTTGAATAAAATATAATTTTCACAAAAAACAGCGAGAACTTATTCAAGGTCCTAACAATAAGTAAAAAAAGCCTCGCCAGAAATCATCATCAATCATTTTAGTGAGAGTTTATCGTGATTATGCTCCAGTTGAAAAAAAACGTGTCAGAAGTGATCTATCTGTTTTAAAACTGTTGACTCGACATGAAAGACAAGGAACGATTTGGATCGAAGATGAAGAATTAGAGGAACTGTTCTATAAAGATCCATGACAAATACTTTCATCCCTAATACGTCTCTAATCGCCGTTTTCTCTTGATATTGCTACTTTTGCTTGTCACGATCGTTTCGATCGATGATTCTGCTTTCCGAGCAGAAAAGTTTTTCTTATGAGAATTACAAAAAATGGGTCATTTGCATCATAAGACGAGGCTTTCTTCCCACATGGTATTCGTATCCTACCCGAAAGATTGGAAAAAAGTAGTGCCTAGTTAAATAATATAATTTGTCAATTTAATTTTTTTTGATAACAAATAAAACGCAACGAATTATTTTAAGCTCCCAATTTTAAATGATCAACCTTAGAATTTGTACGTTAAATATTACCACTTTTCATAAAAAAGTTGCTCTTTTATCTATTTATATAACATGAAAGCTTTTGTTGGATGACCCTGTATATCACTGCAGATAAAAAGAAACAAATAAAGAAAATTATGATTAACAAATCGTGTCAGGAAAAACAAAACGAAAAGTGTTTCGCTGTCATATGCCGACGGAAATAAAACAGTCCCAATGTTGATGTACAATATGGATTAAACTAATTGGGAAAATGTATACTTGCGCCGGCTTTACTAACATAATACTTTTATACTAGATTTGGTTCAATAATAACGTGACTTTTTATTTTTCTCGAATAATCCTTATTTATTCCTTAATATCCATTTCGTCTGATTCATAGTAATCCCCCTGGGTTAACGCCAGCGCTTTTTTCAATCCTCAAAGTACTTTTGATATGCGCTTTTTGGTATAACATAGAGCTTTTCCAACGATGCGGTCTTTATCTCCGCAACCGAGGCAAATCTCCGTCCTATAATGAATACTTTCAAAGTCCATTGAAAAGTTACACACAAACAACGATGGGTTTTTCTTTCCTTAAGAAATATAGTATATAAAGACATAGTAAGTCGAGAATTTTTTTATAATTAAAATTAAAAAGCCATGATTTAATTTTTTTTTTTTTTTGGTAAATGGATTCATTTCGAATACATCTTATAGGATAAGGTTGCTTATTACACAGTCATGGAGAACAGTCATACAGAAAAGAAATGAGAATGCAGAGTGTGGTGCGGCACTCGGACAAGATTCTGTTCATTTATTCTGAGTTGATAACAAGAAGAGCTTCTGTTTAATAGATATCCAGATTTCTCGAAAAATATTTTTCAAATTTTGTTTTAGTGGTAAAATATTGAGATTCTAAAAAAGTACAAAGCTACAGGACTGCCAATTGTTATTACAAATTAAACGAATAATATGTTTTTGTGGCATCAGTAGAAGATATATTTTGCTATAGTAAGTACCACCCCAGCAAATTATTCCATATTCAAGCTTACAGTATATTTATTGATAATAGATTTAGAAGATCAAATGCGCAGTATCATTTTAAAAACAAGAACTGTCTAATAGCTGCCATAAGGTATTTTTTTAATGCATTTGTATGTTCATACCAGTTTAACTTCCAATCGAGCATGACTCCGAGATATTTAAAGTGATCAACGTTTTCAATATGAAAACATTTTTCAGAGCAAGGCTGTTCAGGGAAAAAGGCCTAAGCATAAGATTTAGAGCTACAAATAGTTTTACTGTGTCTAAATCGTTTGCAATTCGAAGAGTGGAATTCGCACTATACTGCCACTGATACTAAAAAACATAATTTTTGTTTTGTCACTGATTACCATTTTATGTATTTCAAACCAATGACTGATCATCCCAAGGTCATGCATAATCGCCACAGAAAAATTCAAAGGAGAATCAGCAGTAAAAGCACGAGCCATATCGTCTGCAAGGGCTACTTGCTACACAGTGTTTTTGTAAAAAGACTAAATTAATAAGTACTAAGAAAAATAATGGACCAAGAACAGAGCCCTGGGGACATAGAAATTGTATTTTTCAAACTTAATACTTCATCAATTTTAACTTTTGCTTTGAAAATTTGCTTATAAGCAGAGATGACATTATTATTATTCGGATTTTTAAACTTTTTCGTATAAAATTAATTTTTCATTTCCATTTTTTTAAAATATAAATATCCACCCAAGGCTTAAATTTTGTCAATTTTTTCTTTCTTTTTGCAATTACTTTAGAACTTTGTAAGAACTAGTTTTTGAGTAAATTGATAAATATTGAAAAGGCTGCAGAAGGATCACTTTCACAGTTTCCTAATCCTCAAAACATAAATGATTGTTAAGAGGCACAAAATCCGTTTTAACATACATACATAAGTACAATTAGAAGATATTTTTTTAGTGGAATTAGAACTAGAACATTTTAAACTGAAACAATTCATACAGTGATCCAATATCTGCAAATCAAAAACAGAGCTACAAAGCCGAACTGTTAGAGAAATGTGTCATGATACAGGTACTGGTGGAATCCGTAATACAAGTACATAGGTCTATTTATACATGGCTCAAAGCTGTACAAAGAGAGCACATGATATATGTTGAGTTGATTTCACCCAAAAGAATTACGTTATTCGATTCATTAGATAATAGGTTTTCTAACTCTTCATAAAATATATTATTCGTCAAAATTGGTTCATTTAATCTATAAACACAGAAAACATTAACTTCAAATCACTAACTACAACTTTCAAGATATCATAACTGGAATAGGTTGAAACCACAGGACACAAAATTAAACTTATTTTTGACGAAAGCTGCAACATTCCAGATGCATAACATTGTTACAACAAGCTATAAATTCATATCCTTCATTATGAAAAGACGTTATGTCTTCTTCGTAAATTCATGTTTCCGATAAAAAGAATAAAATCAGGCTTATTTCAAAGGGAATTTAGCTGTTCAACTAAGTTGTCCAGGTTTTTTCGCATACTTCTTATGTTTAAGTATATATGTAATAAATATATTGGTAAGTAAGTCTGATTAAAGAAAAATGGGCAGGTGCATTATCGTGATGCCCAAGCCCAAGGCAAACTGCGCCTAACTTTGGGTAATTTTCCCTATTTACCGTCAAACCTTTGGGCAAGAACTCATGGACCAAGCCAGTGTAGCCGAAGAAACCGTTCACATTTGACCAAAATTTAGCATACACTTTTTTTGGTCGTGGCATTTCTGGTCGCTTCTATTAGAATGATTGAGCATTGGTTTTTACATTATAACGATATTCCGATGTGTGATCACCAGTGATCACCTTTTTCTACAAATCTTAATCGTTATACATGTCATTTAACAGCTCCTGAACGATGCTCATACGACGCTTCTTTTGGTCAAAAATTGACAATTTCGGAACAAACTTTGCTGACACAGGTTTCAGCCTAAAATATCTGAAAAAAAAACCATGGCATCAGCCAACTGATATGCAGAGATCCTCAATAAATTCTCTGATAGTTATTCAACGATTCTCTAAAACAATTGACGTTTTTACCCGTTGTCGACTTACTGGAGCGTCTAGAGCAAACTTCGCATTAACACCTTCTCAGCCTTCTGTGAAGAGCTTGAACCAATTGCAAACAAATTTTGTTCAGCGTACACTCGCGAAATGCCACAATCCATATTTCAAATAGGTGGGAGCGCACTTAATTTTATTTTTAACACAAATTTTCATAGATTCTTTGATCCATTTGTTTCAATAGCAAAAATTCGCTAAGCTCACCAAAACGTGTTTAATCCTTTTATCTGTGAAAAACAAACTAAATATTCAAAATGACTGACAAGATCAACATATGTTAGAGAACATGTGTATCAACATAACAAGAAAAACAAATCGAAAATTGAATGTATTCAGGTCGCGAAATTCAAAAAGTCACCTTACTTTATGAACAAATGTCGGACAATAAATTCGCAGCTTGTTGGTGGCCTACAAACGCATACATAAATGATTATATTATACAAGGGCCTGAATCGACAGATTTTCTAAACGCATCGTAAACGCTCTAATAACGAAACACTTGAACCTCATCTATAATAATGAAATAATATTGCAATACCACGTACCATCTACCATAGGGATAAACAAAAAACATTATCTCTCGTCAACAAAA